>CAUYQU010013871.1:0-65069 GCA_963574635.1 Cheracebus regulus | reverse complement strand
CTTTGGGAGATGAAGGAGGGTGGATCATCTGAGGTCAGAGGTTTAAGACCAGCCTGTCCAACATGGTAAAAACCCGTCTCTAATCTAAAAATATAAAAATAAGCCGGGCGGGGTGGCAGGCACCTGTAATCCCAGCTACTCAGGAGGTTGAGGCAAGGAGAATCACTTGAACCAGGAAGGTGGAGGTTGCCTTGAACTGAGTTCCTGCCACTGCAGCGAGACAGCCCAGGAGATAGAGTTAGACTGTCCAGTCTGGGAGACAGAGTGAGACTGTATCTCAAAATAAATAAATAATAATTTGGAACCTTAAACAAATGTTAGTCTGAATATGCTGCTACAATGCTGAGGGAGAAAAGTTCTAGAGAGCTGATTTTGTTGGCTTTTTTATGCAGCACCCATCAGCCTGCTTCTCTGCATGCTCTCATCCTTAAGGCTTCACCCTCAGACATCTGGGAAGCAGCAAATAACAATACCCCCGACAGTATGAGTTCATGGAGCTCTCCCAAGGACCCGCATGCTTATATAAGAGTTCTCAGGCAGTTCCTCTAGAAATTTCCCAAGAAGATTTGCATTTCACATCTATTTATTGTCTGTCTACCAGATGCCAAGTACTGTACTAAGTGTGAGAAGTCAGACGTGGAATGTGACATGGCACATGCTCAACTAACCAGTTTAGTTATAAACTGGTTATTTCACTATAACGTGAAATAATAATCAGGGTTAACACTTACTAAGCGCCTATTAAGCTAGTCATTTTGTTAAAGGTAGTTAGTTAGGGCTAGTTAGTTAGAGGTAGTTAGTTAAAGGTAGTTAGTTAGAGCAGGGCACCCACTAAAAATGTCGGGTGATGGTTTGTCAATTTTCACACTGCCTCTCTAAAAATAATTCAGCAGCCATGGAGAGACAATCTCCTAACAGTCCACACCTGTTAAGATCATTAAGTATTAATTGAATACAGGCCCCAGAGGAGAAGCTGCTTCTTGGGCATGCATGTTAAGAGACAAAATGGCGAAGGATGACGTTCCTGGGACAGGTGCCACTGGAAAAAACAAAAAATCCTCAGACAGGCAGCCTGTAACTCCCTAAACACCCTGCCCATGCTCAATTCCAAAGGAAAAGGAAAGCACTGCGGATGCGGGAAGCCCAACCTAAGGGAAGAAGCATGGGAAAGACACAGGCCTATAAAGTCCTAGGACCAAGATTAAAGGCTCTCTTTTTCTCTGCCCTTTTTTCCTATCTTTTTTCTCTCTTTGATCTTCCGAGCACCCACTGGGACCTCTTCCAAGAGTTATTTTCTTTCTTTTTTTATAAATAAACTTTTTATTTTTAAATAAACTTCCACTCCTGCTCTGAAACTTGCTGTGGTCTGAAACTTGCCTCAAGTCTTTTTCTGCTGTGTGGCCCTCAGTTGAATTCTTTCTTCTTGAGGAGACAAGAACTGAAGTTGCTACAGAATCATATGAATAGGCCACCAGTAACTCGGGGTAACTCGGATCTCTTCCACTGGTAACAATAATCTCATTAAGTAGATACTATTATGATTCCCATCTTACACATGAGAAAAACATGGAGCAGAAATGTAACCTACAAAGTTTTACATATTTAGTATGAATAATTTAAACCAGAGCGTATACATTCTTAAACTCAGAAGCCTATGAAGTATAACTGTCTCTTCCTTTGGGCAATGTCCAATCTTGGTCCTCCAGGGAGTCGGGCCATAGAATACAATTCATCTACATGACCTCCATGGAACACAAGGGGATATATGCCAATCAAAAGAAAGGGAAATAACATTTTGAATGCCTATAGAGAACTGTTGGTAAAACAACGCTTCAGGTTTGATATCATTTTCTCTATTTTACAAATCAATGAGCAGAGGTTCAGACTAATTAGCCAATCTAATTCTAATAATCAGGCCTCTTATATCACAATGTGACGACATCACTTTCAAAGCCTCACAGCAGTTATAAATAATGATGTAAATAATACTCTAATGAGAAAACTCCAGTTACCCATAGAAAAGAATTAATAATATTCCTCAAATTGCTGCTTTTACAGCAGAAATAAAAGTATGGTTTAGAAATGAGTTGAGTAGACATGCACTTGCTCCTTGACCCTTGAGTAACAAAATGTGTCACAAATCAGGGGCAAGTGAAAACTTTGATTTTGGTCATTTCCATAGCTTTTCTATTTTTCTGTGAGTGTAAAGCATCCCAGAAATCCTGGATATCCTTAAGTAAGTCTACCAGTCTGCAGTCCTGCTGCTTGATCATTCTCTGTGTATTCTCAGGAGTGTGCTAAGCTTCAGCAAAAAAGCAGTCAAACTTCCAAGACAAAATACCTTATACCAAAGATACTAGTGCCCAATCTCTACTGGCTCTCTACCAGTCAGGGTTCCAGAAAGAGGCAGAATCCTCCTCAAATTGTTCTCTTAAAAAGATTTTAATGAAAGATATTTACAAAAGTGTGACCAAGATTAAAGAAACCCACAAGAGAGGCTGAAGCTCCCAGAAACTCATAGCAGAAGAAAGCAATATTATCCTTTCTTGGGCCTAAAGAAGCAAGAATAAGAACGTTTTATATTAATAGGATCCCAGTGATAGCTGGATCATGGAGGAAGGGCCCCAGTCAGACTAGTAGAAGGACACAACCACAGTCAGAAACACAGAACCAAAGAGAAAGAGAGCAAGGAGAAATACATTTCTTCTCTCTCTTCCAGTCTTTTCACCTGCCATTGCCTTCCATTGGCTGAACAATAGCCAGTTGGCAAAAGAACCTGAGAAGAAAATAAAATATACGGGGTGATGGAGCTTATGGGGGTAAACATCATGGCTCCCTAAAAAGAGCCTGGTTGTTAGAACACTCACAACCCAGATCCTGTTCTTTTAGTGTCAGGGAAGTCAATCTCATCCTCTGTATTCTTCAGCTCCAGGCTGAAAATTCCATCTTTCTGACCTACAGGACAAAGGTAACCTGTACCTTTAGGATCGATGTCTCTCTTCACCAAGAAGGTTACCTCTTTGGTGCCTCCTAAAACAAAAATAAGTTGTAAATTCCCCAAGGTACAAGGAATTCCAGAACAGAAATACCTATTCTTTTATCTTAGTGAGTACACAAGTGTGAGTTGTGTTTAGATTGCGATGTGAATTCTTTAAAAATTTTCCTAGAGAAGTGAGAGTAAGACAAATTGATATCTCTTAATATGTTAAAATTGTCCTGCAGAAGAAGTTTCACAGAGGACCCTATTTATGTAAGGATAAACAGTTAAACCTATACATGAAGTTAGAAACCCATATGGTAGAATATGAAGAAACACACAAAGTAATGACTGCAAAGTTCATATTCTCCACGAGCTTCCTGAAGTTATTAGAACATGAAAAGCTGATTCCCACACTCTCAGGTAAATGCCTTACATGGAGAGTTTTGTTGATTGACTTTCTTGAAATTACACTGTCCTGCAGAGTTGGTAACAACTTATCATTTTATGTGTTTTACTGTTTGATCAACTGGCTTTTACCAGTATTTTGAAAAGTCTCAAACTCTCATCCAAGGAATTTTAAAAGTTTTTTTCCCCTTCTTATTCTCTATAAAAATACACACAGAGGTGAGAGACTATAGTCAAAGCATAATTGGCATTTGTGACTGAAGTACTGAATCTAAATCAGGAATGAGTACGAGAGAAAAAAACAAAGTTTCCATGGGCTGTCACCAACACCAGGACTGAATTCTCCAAAATTTTAAGAATTAATGACCTTGAACTGTTGCAAGAGTTTTATTTTCAAATAGATACTTAAGTGGTAAAATTATAGATCATATTTCTATGAATAAAAAGTGACCTTTTACAGCTTCTTTTCCAAAACTACACTGCTTTATTATTCCAGTAGTCTCTCACCTCATGAGTAAAATGTCTTTAACTGTGTGCTGGCATTATATTTACAAATGATTTATGAGTGATTAACATGTATAATCATTTGCTAATAATACACAAAGGAAAAATATTAATTTAGGGTGGGCGCCATCATACACACATGCTAGTGATTTTAAATCTACATATAAAATAATGTTTCTTACTAATTTTAATTAGGAGGAAGGTGTGTCAAATCCCATGAGATTGCTATTTATTTATTTCTTAATAAGAAGCTGACCAGTAGCTCATACTACAGTTGAATTTGTGAGCTCTGCATTTTTTTCACATTTTTGTTTACTTAGGTTTCATTGCATTATTTTTTTCCTGTACAGGAATATTTCCAAGTATTTGCTCATACCTGTGAGGGTTAATTTTGTTAGTGATACACAATGATTTGCAAGTCCACTCAATCAGGCACAAGTGGGTTTCGACAGAACACCAAATACTCACTGACTGAATATGAATATCACTACCTACCACAAACTCTCAAGCATACAAACAAAAAAAAGAGAACTTTTGTCCATATTTCAAATATTAACACATTTTTTAATATGTATATGGTTGATTCTTATTATTTATGGATTCTGTATTTGGGAATTTACCTACTAGTGAAATTTTTTAAAAACTTGGACATTAGGTTCAGGGGTACATGTGAAGGTTTGTTATATAGGTAAATTGCATATTAAGAGGTTTGGTGCACTGATTATTTCACCACCCAGGTAATACGCATAGTACCTGATCGGTAGTATTTCCATCCCTTCCCTCTTCCCTCTCTCCACCCTCAAGTAACCCCTGTTATCTATTATTCCCTTGTTTTAATATGTACTCAATCCATAAATGATAATTGACTATATATATTGAATTTTTTATCATGGCTAATATAATTGCAGTTCGCATTGAAAACCTCTATACTACTCTATTAGAGTCCAACAGGTGTGAATGAAAAAAAAAAACCTGGATAGTTGCTGCAAAATATACTTCCTTCTCTCTTTCCCCATTATATATTATCTGATTACTCACATTACTGTGCACAGTAGTGTTTTTTTAATTTCACTCAGAAAAAAAAATGAAATTTGCTTGAATGGGGACTGCAGAAGGGATAGTGGATAGAGGTTCAATGGGTTATATAAAATTGTTATCACATAGTTTTCCTATGTTTAGAAGAGAGTGGTTTCTGAGAGTGATGGCAAAAGTATTTGCTAGGGCAGACTGTGCAAGGTGACATGCTGAGCAAAGAATGAAGGCTGGAAGCAGAGAAGAGTTTTCCAGAGAGATTTTGTCAACTCTACATACAGAGCCAAGTGATAAAAATGGTGTAACATTGGAGAAGAGGTTGCTTTGCCTGTTCCATCTATTTCTGCTGAAACTCAGCAGAACTTCTACCCTCCGAGGACTGGATGTTTGGGAGCGTCTGGAATAAGCACCTAGGAATTAACACTGGCTTTCTCAAGGCAGACAGGTACAGCAAGGAAGCTATGCCAAGTCTTCAATGAGATGAGTAGGAGATACAGCAAGAGCAGAAAAGCAGGTAGGAGGCAAAGTGGTAAATGTTGGTTTCCCAAATTCATACCTAGACAGATAATCCTTTGAGAACATCCATAAATAATTGTAAACACGCTGAAGTTGTTATTTTCTGTCAACCAAAATGGTGGGAGTTTGTGCTATCATTATGTGTTCCTTCAAGTAAATTTAGGTTTTGTTGTATTTGCAATACATGAGAAGGTTGTCTCTGATTTGTGATAGAGTTGGATGAGGACTGAGAACAGGTCTTTAGGCTTGTCAAAGAGAATCTCGTAGGTTCAATACTGAGGAAGTCCTTTTGATGGCTGTTAGATCAGGCAGTAAAAGTCAGACTGCTGAGAAAAATGAAGCTTGCAAATGACATCATTTCAAGGAATTTGGCAAAGCCAAGAAAGACACATCTATTGGCTAACAAGAATTCACACTCAGAAGAAAAGTTGTACAAATTAAAATTAGGACATTTTAACAATGTCTCTGAGTGAAATACAGCAAGCCGATGATAGATAAGCTGAGACTAAAAATGTTAGGAAAAGGAAATAAAGGAAATAATTATCAGATTGCCTTATATTTTAAGTATGTGTATATTATATTTATATATTTACATTTTTGCCATGTTGTTTTTTCCTTCCCCTCCCCCACAGATTTACAGAAGTATAACTGACAAATGAAAACTGTATATATTTACATACACAAAGAGATATTTTGATTTATATATACATTTGAAATGATTAAAAATGAATATATTCATTTTCAGTCATACCAATTTTTGCAGTACATCATTTAAGATCTACTCTTTTAGCAATCTTAAAGTATATAATTAATACATTAATGCTAACTATAATTACCATGCCATATAATAAATCTCCAGAATTTATTTAAAAAAATGAAACGCTTCATGAATTTGCATGTTGTCCTTCTTCAGGGGCCATGCTAATCTTCTCCATATCACTCCAGTCTTCGTATATGTGCTGCTGAAGCCAGCACAAGTATATATGTTTAAACTTGGTAGACTTTCACAAGGATGGATCATTTCATTTTTGCATTCACTCAAACAACATTCACAGGGCACTAATCTGCTAGGCATAGTGATACCAGAGTCAATGAAACAGACAGAATCCACACCCCATTAGAGTTAACAGGTCACAGAACAATGAAGAGCCATGTGCAATGCAGTATGAAAAGTGTTGGGATGTGGAATATACCAGGCGTTAAAGCAAATAGGAAAGATGCCTATCTCACCCTGGAGGATCAAGGAAAGCATCATGTAGGAAGAAACATGTGGCCTGTATCCTGGAAAAAGTAGGGCTGATCCATGTATGAAAAAGGGAAAAGAGGACCCTGGGTAGCAAATGTGCAGTAGCATGGAGGGGTGATGTCAATGTGTACAAGGATAATAGGACAGTTCTTGTTTCTGAAAGGAAGAGCTATAGGCTTGAAAGGAAAGAGATGAGTTGGAAAAGAAGAAGAGGACATGCAAGGCCTTATAAACTATATCAAGGAATTTGGACATCATTCAAAGTGCAATGAGGAGCTCCCAATAGCTTTTAAGTAGGGAAATACCATAATCAGATTTGGGTTTTAGAAAGGTCACTGTCTGCAACTTCATCACTGCAGTTTTCCATTTAGGAACCTCTGTGGAAAGTAATCCTTCATTTGAAAGCTTTGCATGTCAGAAGCATATTCTGGCTCCGTGTGTATTTTGTTTAGTGACTCCTCATCATCAACCCATTAAGAGTGGACTAAAGAAACAAAGCCAAGGAGACACTAGTGATTAACAAGAGTCACACTTAAATTCCCAAAGTCCCTATACACTACAGGAGAATCAAATGTGAATACATTTTCCTGATAGATTGCTACAGTAAAGCAATTTTTTTTTTACATTCTCACAGCAGCATGATGCAAAGTTTTGCAAATTTCCATTATAGGACCCTGATGACAAAGTCAGGTCCTTGAGAATGAAACAATATAGAAAAGGCAAAATTATACAATGTCGTCCTTAAACGGATCTTAAAAAGAAAAATAACAATGTCTTTTTTGAGTTGAAGTCTTCAGGAAATTTTCAAATCCTGGGGCATTGCTCAAGATCCTTGGATGTAGTTTCCTATTGTCTTGACTATGTAGTCCTCCACGTCCTGCTATTTTTTTTTTCTTGTTAATTGTTCAATACATGGAAATCAGTATGGGCAACTCACAGACTTTCAGAAAGCCAAAACTACTTGCTGAAATTTTTTATAACTATTCAAGTTTTTCATTATTTCTACAGTCCTCCTCTAGAAGGTTGCTTGAAAGGTCTTGTTACTTAGGGAACTGTGTATGGACATGCACATTTAATTAGAGTTGTTATCTCTATTTACATCACAATTCTCTCCCTGGTACACTCTCTTGTCCCTCCCTTTCCACACTTTGTCCCCTCCAACACACACATTAACACAAACCAATTTTACAGAGAACTCACAAAGAGTTTAAAATAAAAGTATTTCTGTTATATTTCATTTAAAATGAGCTGACTGAAACAGAAAAGGAATGGAGTTACATTTAAACTTTTGAAACATACTATTTCTTCTATTTCTGTATTGAAGATTGAGAGCCACAGATATATATGTAACTAGTAACAACTGGATGGGAAAATGATGGCTTAGCAACTTACTTGGGCTGTGTTCTAGGTATGTTTACGTATGTACACACATACATTTATACATACATACACACACATACATATATACACACATATGCACATATACGTGCATATATACACATAACACATACATATGTAATATATGTATTGCATATACATAATACATAAAAGTGTATATATATGGTCAGGATATTAGAAAAAGTAGATGTGTATATATGTATACACACATACATACATATACACATATCCATACATATATGTGTATATATGTATTATATAAATGTAATATAGGTATTACACGTGTGTTATGCATATATATGTATGGATATGTGTATATGTATGTATGTGTGTATACACATGTACACATCTACTTTTTCAAATATCCTGACCAATCCACTGAATGTTTCATGTGTTCTTCCCTTAATCTTTAGGCCTAATTTTGATAATCGTCACATTATGAATATATATTTTTTTGCTTTAGGCCTGGAGACTTTTAGTTATATGTATTACTTACAGAGAGAATAACCTAATTGTACTTCAACTTCAATAACCACTGCATTTTCCTAAGTAGATATAAGCAACATTTTAAAAGGGTCCCTGTGTCTTAAAGAAGTAGATGAAAGGCTGGTAACTGTGTAATAAAATTTAAATAACCTCTATGGAGGCATTATTTTGTTACATACCAGTTTGTGTTTTAATTGAAGAAAACAGCTGACTAAATTATTGCCTAAAACATTAGTGGGACTATTGCCGTCTGATGAGATTTCATTTGCGCGCACGTGTTGTGTGTGTTACCTACAATGTACTAATTTTCCTTTTTCTGTAAAACATGACTGAGACCCCATAAAACTCAGATTGCAAAAATGGTAATAATTACCATATATTTGATGCTAAACATGTGTTAATTCATTCTCCACCCAACTTACATTAAAATCCAAACTCCTTTTCATAACTCACAAGGTCACACCTAATCCAACCCTAACACCCTCACTTTTGACATACTCTCAAGTCTTGAAGATTCTGTTTTCCTGGTAAAGGACACCAGTTTTTTAAGGGGCTAAAGGCAGAGGTTAAAGGTGAAAAGCTATTTCTAATCCATTAGGTCTAGACTTAAAAGATGACTAATCTAATCATCCCACCTGATGTAGGGCTTTATAGTTATCATTTATCTCAAGACTCTGTATTTTTTTTTATTTATAACTATTAAAAATTAATGATTATGTTATTTGCAGCTTTACTTTTTTTTTTTTCCTGTTTCCAGCCAGACTCTAAGCTCCACTACAGTATCACAGTGCCTAGGTGTATGTGCGGCACATTAGTTAAGTACTCAATCTCATCTGCTGAGTGCATAAAAAGGTCCCTGCTCCATGACTCTTTCACATAGTACACTGTCTGCAGATGACAAAACTGAAGCACAGAGGAATACATTATATGCATTATATTCTGGTGGCTAACATGCAACAGAGATAGTATGAGGGGACCACAGGTCTCTGCCCCAAGGCCTTTGCTCTTCAGACTCCACCAGATCACCTCCAAGAATCAAGGCCTGATAATGACAGCCAGTGGAAATACGGTTTGGCAAGAATATTCCACAGTTCGATTTCAAACTCTGCTAACTTGCCAATTACTATTGTGCACTGAGAATTTTCATTGCTCTTTCATTGTGCACCCTGATCTATAATTGGACCTGGAAAGAGAAGGATTCCTGAACATCTCTTTACTCAGAGTTTTTGAGTTAGGACAGTTCCTGACCCTTACTGACCTCCCCTGGATCTTTTATTCTCTACTAAGGCAGAGGAAACTATGAGGCCAGCCAGGCCTTTGAGCTCAGTCAAACCCAGGGATCAGGAAGCAGATGGACAGGGAACACATTCATACTGCTATGGTTTGTCATGACTTGATTTAAGTAATAACTACTGGCTTATTTACCAATTTCCAAACAGTGTTTATTCAAGGAACTAGATTATCTTATATTCTTTCTCAACTTTACATTTCTTCCTTCCCTAATACTTAATGCACGGTCTATAACCATTATCAAAAGCAAATACAGTCCTGTAAGTACAACGTGACAAGGCAAGAGTTCAAACTGGCTTACTAATAAAACTTAATTCTATGGATTAAAGACATAATGAAATGATATTTGAAAAACACGTATCGAGTTATTCTCAAGGTTACATATGTCAAAGGAAACAAGAGCTGGACAGTAGTTAAAGATTGTATTCAGGAACAACTGCAATGGGGTGAGGGAGACCTTAGCAAAGAACTAGGCTCCATTCCAAACACAGCAAAGACAGTGGGGCTTTATAGCCAAGGAGCAGGATGAGGATCAGTGGATAGAAAATTACTGAGAGAAAATATCAGAGGCTAGGGGTAGCTCTGGCTAAACCTATTTCACAGATTCTTGCTGAATGTAGGCCTGGGTGATAAGATATTAAGTGTGAGGAATGAGGAATGTAATCAGATATTGAGGATAGACAATTATTGCTAAACTGACTTAGCAACATTCTTGCTAGAACTCGGCAATGCAAAGATGAAATGGACACCCTAAGGCTTAGTTGAGAAGAAGGTTCAGAGGAGCATGACTAAAGGTAGGTTAAGGAGAGAGTCTTTATCACCTAGTTTGTCTGCACACCATCTACTACAGTTTGCCATGGCAATAGGGCATTTTCTTCTTCATAATGCCCAATAGTCTTCATTTTATAATTTTCCTATATTAATTCATATAAAAAGATAAAACTTTTAGTATTTACATATATTTGGGCATTAGGTTAGCTATTTTAGACACTGTAAACCTAGCTCAATGGCCATTCATAATTTAGTTTAAAATACTGATTGCTATGATCCAAATATTTTTAAAGGATAAGTTTTAAATTTTAAGCATAAATAATGATTGAAATTAAGCTTCGTAATGAACCCATGTGATCCTAAAATGCCAATATAGATATTCTTTTCTTCAAAAGGATTTTATTTCTGAACTCATGGCTACTTTCTGCCCCTGGGCCTTTGTCAGGGACATAGGATGCACCCTGGCTCACATCCTTAGGCACAAGCACTAGGGAAGAAGTTAGGATATTTGCCCCTTCCATTTCAGAAGACTCCAAAGTTGTTTAATTCGAACCCTCTATTCCCAGAATTCAAAATACTTGAACAAAAATTATTATCAAACCCCATAAAATAAAATATCCAATATTCCTTCTCCCCTGACAAAGGATGGTTACTCAGCTGAAATGTGCACAATCAGTAAAACCAAACTGAAGGTCTTTCAAAGGACAAAGTCTCTCTTCTCTAAGATAGAAGTGGCAATACTCCTTTAAGCTAGTTCTATATTTTATAAGACAATTTTTTTTGTTGAATGCAGAAGCAAGGAATGCTTATTCCTTTGATAATGGTAAGGATAATTTCTTTGTGGGAAAAAATATTCATTTTAAATGAAACAATCACCTTCGAATTTTTATATTCAATACAAGTTGAAAATTCTCTTTAAAATAAGGTAAAGAATAGCAGTAGTCATCTAGAAAGCAAAGAACTAAATGCAAAAGCTTATCAGTTGTATAAAGTTACTTCCTATCATAAAAAAGATCCTTACAAAAACATCAGACCTAGTTCCTTGGTCAATATTCAAGTCTTCGAAATTTAGATATACTACCAACTGGAGTATGACAAAGCCCCATCTTAGTATTTGAATCCAGATTCACCACAAAGCCCAACAATTACAGATGGGTTCACAGCACATTATGACTAAGAAGTACAAAGGACCAAACTTCTGATTATTATCTTAAATAAAAAGGAAAAAAGTAAGCTTTTTCTTAGCATAAATTAGAAATATATTTTCTATGAAGTTCTTCTCATAGCTAACACCTTCAATATTGCATGGGAAAACTTTTAATTCTATCGAATTTACAGCTTCTAGATACAAATAAATATTTAACTTTCAGGGGGAAGTTTCAAGATGACAGTCTAGGGGAATTTTATATTCACTTCTTCTACAAAGAAAAACCGAAATAGCAAGTAGATAATCACACTTTGGAAAAATTATCCAAGAGAGAGAACACTGGAATTTAACAGAAAAATGATAGGCAATATCCAAAGCAAGAAATGAGAAGGAAGTGAGGCAGCCTGCTCACCCAGGATCTTCTGGGAGCCAAGAGAGACTCTCTAACATGGGGAAAGAGTAAGTGAGAGACCCTCAGCAGTCCACATTCCCACCATGAACTCTTGCAATCCTACTCATGAAAGAGACCCTTGATTCTCCCAGGCCCTGAAACTAACACAGGGAGCTATAGTTAGAGCATACCACCATGGCTCTGCCCTATGGAGGCAGCTCATGCTGGATCTCTCATATTCCCTGAGACCTTAATGGCTACAGCAAGGTGTCCTTTTAGAACTCTGCCCCAACAGATAGCACTGTCCTGGAGTCCAGTGTTGCTGCAGCTGAGGTGCAAGACAAGCATAGGCTGCTGCCGGAAGCCGGAAGGGCTGAAGCAGGAGTGACCACAGGCTACCGCACATGGGGCAGAGGTGCAACAAAGGTCTGGGATACTGCCTTAAGAACTGAAGTGCAAGCGAAATACAGTTCTAGAGCCCTGCCCTCATATACTGAGCACTGTATTGGAACCCAGCAGTGCTAGGGAGGAAGGTCAAGAGAAATGACAGCTGCTGTCCCCAGGGCTTAGGCATGAGCAACTGTGGGCTGCTGCACATGTGGTGGAAGTGTGACCAAGGTGAAGGCTATGACCAGGGCTGAGAAAGGTCCCATTTAGAGTCCCACCCCCAACAGAACGAGGATTTTTCTGTAGCCCCACAGTACTGGACTGAGACTCAAAAGAAGATTTGGCTGCTGACTCCAGGGTTGAGGTGCAAACGGTTACAGGCTACCACATCCAGGCTGAAGCACGAATGCTCCCAGGAATTAAGCCTAAGTGGTATGCATGCTCCTCACCCAACAGCCCAGCCACTGGCATCTCCACACGAGCATTCCACTGGTGGCCGGAGGATTGCAACACCCCTGCCTACTATGGCTAATACCTATACATATCATCAGGGAAGCTGAGGGCAAGCCTGCCTGGCACAGCTTCATCCTTTCTCACTGTGCCAAAGCATGCAGTCCATCCAGGGGGCCACACTGACTCACCCCAGTACATCCTTGCTGGCACTGCAACACTCCTCCCATGGGCTTAACCCCCAGCTAGTACTATCACAGCTGAGACCTACCTGCATGCACCACATGCAGGCCTGAGGACTGGGCCAGTCAGCCCATTGCAGCTACTGCCAACACCAGCCTGCACCACTCAGGATCCAGAGGGTTGTCTTGCCACTGGCACTGCCACTGCCCATGCCACATGGGATGTCCAAGGCCCCAAAACCTGCTCACTTCCCAGCCCACACCTGTCACACTGAGATCTGAGTAAGGCACCTGGAGTCCCAAGAATCAGCCCACCTGGACCCTCAAACACTAGTGCTACCTAAGCCATTCTGAGGCCCACAAACAGGCAAGCTCAATCCACTGGTGCCACCACTGAGGTCTGAAGCCCAGCATCCCAATATCCAGCAAAACTGTTACAAAGCTTCCACTAATAACTGCACCCTAAGCCACTGAGGAAGTCTCAGATTCTACTAATGTTATTTGCAGCCAAAGAGAGTATACAGAGTCTCCACTACTATATTCATTTAGCATCAAAACCAAAGTGCCCTACTTAATTAACATCATAGATTCAAAAGAAGTGGAGGGTAGGAGAGATGGAAAAAAGTAGATTAATGAGTACTAACATGTTGTTAGATAAAGGTATAATTTCTGCCATTCAAAAGGAGAGTAGAGCAATAACATATTTTATATTTCAAAGTAGATAGAAGAGAGAATTCGAATTGTTCCCAACACATGCAAAAGGCAAATAGTCAGCATGATGGATACTTCAAATACCCTGACTTGGTCATTACATATTCTATATATGTAACAAAATATCACTATATAAAATACTATGCATTTATTTAAAAAGTAAACAAAATGAAAAAGTTATTTAATTTATATAGAAATAGTAAGACAAATTGGGCAAATAGTTCATCTTAAATCTTTTAGTATTTTTTCTATAAGAAAAAGAAGTGTTTAAACTAAGCAAAAATACTGGATTTGACTTTTGTAGAATATTACCTAAGAGTTATCCTACCTGGGAAAAAAAGCATTAACTTGTGGGTGGTCCCCCAAAATATTTCACAATATTTCTGTTACATGCTACTAATAGAGGAAGAATATTCTTAGTGTTTGTTAGCATTTAAAAGTTTGAAATTAGACTTTAGAAATATCAATTAACATATCACTCCATGAAATTAGTTTCTGGGTAGCTGGTGATTTTATGCTACAAATTTCAAGCTGAATCCTACTAATTTTATGTCCTTTCAAAGATCAGAGAAGCTTTCATAGACCTCCCCAGGGATGTAACTGAAAACAAAATGAGAAAATACTTCTGATAAATTTTTTTTAAAAAGAATATAGAGGCCTAGTATAGACCAACGTTGAAGAGGAACATTGCATAGCAAATCCACTACAGCTTCCTGTCAGCTATAATACAGTCAACAAGATGGATTTGTCAAACTTCTGCTAATCAGTGAGCTTCTGGACTGTGTTCAGTATTCAGGATATACTCCTTTGCAAGACATAAAATTAATCACTACAGATATTAAAACACTGTATCATGTTTACATAGCATACACTATGTGGCAAATGTTGTAAATCTTCATGTATATTAATTCATATGATCCTCATCACAATTCTATGATATGAGGTTAACAGTAGGCCTATTTTACTGATGAGTAGGCACTGAGAGGTTAAGTAACTTTCTCAAATTCACACAGCTTATAGGTAGCAGAGTGGGTATTTTTTTCCAGGTCATTTGGCTCCAGGACCCATGCTTTTAACCAATTTATCAGTATAGAATGTCTTTCCTGATCTTGCCCTTTTTTTTTTCTTCCCTCCACCCTTTTTTTTTAATTGTACTTTAAGTTCTGTACATGTGCAGCTCTTGCAGGATCATTGCATAGGTACACATATGCCATGGTGGCTTGCTGCATCCATCCCCCTACCAACTATATCAGGCATTTCTCCCAAAATTATCCCTCCCCAACTTCCCCACCCGCTGCTGTCCTTCCCCTAGACCCCCAGCCTCCAACAGACCCCAGTGTATGATGCGCCCCTCCCTGTGCCCATGTGTTCTCATTGCTCAACACCTGTCCATGAGTGAGAACATGCGGTGTTTGATTTTCTGTTCTTGCGTCAGTTTGCTGAGAATGATGGTTTCTAGGTTCATCCATGTCCCTACAAAGGACACGAACTCGTCCTTTTTTATGACTGCATAGTATTCCATGGTGTATATGTGCCACATTTTCTTTGTCCAGTCTATTATTGATGGGCATTTGGATTGGTTCCCAGTCTTTGCTATTCTAAACAGAGCCATAATTGTTCCCTTCCTCTGTCCCCAAAGTCATCTTCTGGTACCACACTTGCTATTCCTGGTTTGCTTTTTCCATTTTGCCTCATTTGCATTTGAAAACCCATCCATTATCAATCATTATGACTAGGATGATGATACATCATAGTTTCTCCAGTATGCTCAGGGTTTATGCTTGTTGTAATATGATAATTAATAACACACATCCTCTCCCTCGTTAACTCTCAAACTTTTCAGTGTGATAAATTTTGTGGCCACTCTAGTCATGACTGACTCAAAAACTTCATTAAAATGTTTTGACTGGAAGCTGCCATCTGGTCACAGGCTTTATAACCGGGGCCACAAATTGCCACCCATTGCCAGGATTCCCCAATATTGCCAACAGTGTACCTGAAAATGGGTGTGCAAATGATAGTTACTTTTCTTGTCTATAAAAATGAGATCATAAATCAGGAGAGGACAGTGTAAGCTCTAACATATTATTCAATCTAACCCTTACCCCTAAAAAGCCAAAATTACATAAAGCAAATTTTGTTTGAAAACATAGAGCTGAGGAATAGGGAAACACTAACAGATGGAAGTAATACAACATTCAAAGCCTTAGACTACCACAAAAACCTCTTAGAATAGAAAGAATAAACAATTTCAACAACATTGAAGGACATGAGGTCAGTTCTTGAAAAATCAGTTGTATTTTGATACACTGGCAATAAACAATCTAAAAATGAAATCAATAAACAATTACACTTGAGGTATAAAATATTTTAATTTTGTTGAAGTACAATTCACTTATTTTCTTTTGTTGCTTGTGATTTTGGTGTTATGTCTAAGAACAGTAATGCCTGGCCTTACAATAGCATCAAAAGAACAGTATTCTTGGAAATAAGTAATCAAGGAAGTGTAAGACTTGGACATTGAAAACTATAAAACACTGAAATAAATTTTTAAAAAAGAAAAATCATTTAGGGTTCTTGAATTGGAAGACTTAATATTGTTAAGATAGCAATAATCCCCAAATTGATCTACAGATTCAATGTAATCTTTATCAAAATTTCACCTGCCTTTTGTTGTGGTTTTTGTTTGTTTGTTTTTGCAGAAATTGAAAGCTGGTTCTAAAATTCATTTAGAGTTAGAAGAATCCAGAATAGGGAAAACAATTTGAAAAAAAAAGAAATAAATTTGGAGAACTCACCCTTCCCAATTTTGTAACCTAGGTACAAAGCCGCAGCAATCAAAACAATACGGTATTGGCATAAGGACAGAAATAGAGATGAATGAAATGAAATTGAGAGTAAAAAAATAAATCCTTACCTTTATGATTGTTTTTTGACAAGGGTGCCAGGACAATTCAGCAGAGAAAGAAGAGCCTTCTTAACACACGGTGCTGGAACAGATGGATATTTATATATAAAAGAATAAAGTCAGAAAAGCTTCCCAGGACCATAAAGAAAAACGGATTCAAAGTAGACTGCATACCTACATGCAACATCTAAAACTGTAAAACTCACAAATGAAAATGGATAAATCTTAATGACCTTGATTTGTCAACAATTTCTTAGACATAACACCAAAATCATGAGCAACAAAAGAAAAAAAGTGAATTGTACTTCAACAAAATTAAAATATTTTATGCTTCAAATGTCACTATCAAGAAAATGAAAAGACAGCCCACATAATGGAATAAAATATTTGAAAAGTACATATCTGGTAAAAATAAAAAACTAGTACCCAGGACATATTAACAACTCTTATATCTCAACAATAAAGACAAATAACTCAAACAAAATGGGCAAATGATTTGAATAGAGGTTTTTCCAAATAAAATATATAAACGGCCAAAAAGCACCTGAAAAGATGTTTAGCATCATTAGTCATTAGGGAAATGCAAATAAAAATTACAATGAGTTTTAGCTGCTTATCAGATATATGGTTTGTAAATACTTTTTTCCATTGCTTTTTCATTATATTGTTTCCTTTGCTGTGCAAAAGCTTTTGTTTGATATAATCCTACTTGCTTACTTTTGCTTTTATTGTCTGTGCTTTTGGTATATACTGAAGAAATCATTGTCTTTCATAAATATAGCCAAGACAATGTCAAGAGGATTTTTCCCTATGTTTTCTTCTAGTGGTTTTATAATTTCAAGTCTTATGTTTCAATTTTTCTTTTGAGTTAATTTTTTGTGTAGTGTAAGATAAGGGTCAATTTTTATTCTTTTGTAGGTGGATATTCAGTTTTTCCAACACCATTTGCTGAAAAAACAATCCTATCCCCATTGTGTATTCTTAGCCTACTTGTTGCAGAATAGTTGGCTAAATATTTGTGGGTCTATTTTTGAACTATTTATTCTGTTCCATTGGTCTACATATTGTCTTTATGCCAGTCCCATACTATTTGGGTTTTGTAATATATTTTGCATACTTGTATTTCTGAAAAGGGATTAATATCCAAAATATGTAAAACTCCCATTGTTCAATAGCACAAAACAAATAAACTGATTAATAAATGCATAAAGAACGTGGATAGACCTTTCTCCAAAGAAAACATATAAATGGCCAACAGGTATATAAAAGGTGATCAACATCACCAATCAATTATCAGGGAGTTGCAAATTAAAACCACAATGACATACTACCCCACACCTGTCAGTATGATAATTTTTTTAAAAGTAAGTGTTGGTAAGGACGTTGTGAAATCGAACCCTCACACATTTCTGGTGGTAATGTAAAATAGAGCAGCCAATATGGAAAATTATATGGTGGTTTTTCAAAAAATTAAAACCAGATCTACCATACAATCCAGCAATCTCACTTATGGTATATAATAAAAAGAACTGAAATTAGAATCTTGAAAAGATATCTGTACTCCCATATTTATCATATCATCATTTGCAATAGCCAAAATATCAAAACAATGTAAAACATCCATTCACAGATAAGTAAAGAAAATGTGATATAAACATACAATGGAATATTATTCAGCCATAAAAAATAAGGAAATCCTGTCATATGCAACAACTTGATGAACCTGGAGGGCATTATACTAAGTGAAGTAAGCATTTCACAGAGGACAAATACAGATATACCTCATTTTACTTGTGCTTCACTTTTTTTCACTTCACATATATTGCATTTTTTACAAATTGAAGGTTTGTGACAACCCTACTTCAAGCAAATCTGTTAACATGATTTCTTCAAATATGTCCTCACTTCATGTCTCTAGGTCATGCTTTACTAATTCGTACAAAATTTCAAACTTTTTCATCATTATTTTTATATCTGTTACAGTGATCTGTGATCAGTGATGTTTGATGTTACTATTGTAATTGTTTGGGAACACCATGAGCTATGTCCAAATAAGATGGTGAACTTAATAGATAAATGTTGTATGTATTTGCAGTGTTCCACTGACCAGCCATTAATCCATCTCTCTCCGTCTTTTCGGGTTTTCCTATTCCCTGAGACACAATATTGAAATCAGACCAGTTAATAACCCTGCAATGGCCTCTAAGTGCTGAAGTGAAAGAAAGAGTCACACATCTGTCACTTTAAAACAGAGGCTAGAAATGATTAAGCATAATAATAAAGGCATGTCTAAAGATGAGATAGGTTGAAAACTAGCCCTGCTTGCACCAAAAAGCTAGTCAAGCTGTGAATCCAAAGAAGACCTTGAAATAAATTAAAAGTACTACTCCAGTGAACATTGCAAGTGGTAAGAAAGTAAAGTAGAAAACTATAGTGGTTGGGATAGAAGTCAAACCAGCCACAATATTCCCTTAAGCTAAAGCCTAATCCAGAGCAAGACCCTAACTCTCTTCAATTCTATGAAGACTGAAAGAGGTGAGAAAGCTGTAGAAGAAAACTTGGAAGCTAACAGAGGTTTGTTCCTGAGGTTTAAGAAAAAAAACTATCTCCATAACATAAAAGTCCAAGATGAAGCAGCAAGTGATGATGTAGAAGCTACAACAAGTTACCCAGAAGATCTAGCTAAGATAATTGATGAAGGTGGCTACACTAAAAACAAATTTTTCAATGTTGACAAAAGTCTTATATTGGAAGAACATGCTATCTATGAGAGAAGTTTGCTTGGAACATGCTAAACCGAGAGAGAAATTTGCTTGGCTTCAAAGCTTCAAAGGATAGGCTGACTTTCTTATTAGTGGGTTAGTGCAGTTGGTGATTTCAAATGGAGGATAATCATTCCAAAAATCCTGGGAGCCTTAAGAATTATGCCGAATCTACTCTGTCTGTTTTCTATAAATGCAACAACAAAGTCAGAATGGCAGCAGACCTGACTGCAGCATGGTTTACTAAATATTTCATGTCCACTCTTGATACTTATTTCTCAGAAGAAGATGCTTCCTAATTGTTACTGCCCAATGACAATGCACCTGATCACCTAAGAGCTCTAACGGAGATGTACGAGGAGATTATTTTTATTTTCATCCAACAAAACATCTTTTCTGCTAGATTAAGTAGTCATTTTGACTTTCAAGGTGTAGTATTTAAGAAATATACTTCATAAGTCTATAGCTGCCATAAATAGTGACTCATCTGACTGATCTGGGTAAAGTAAATTTTAAAATCTTCTGGAAAGGATTCAGCATTCTAGAAGGTAAACTAGTCAGTGGAGCAGTGAAAACACACATGACTATCCATCATTAAGAACATTCATGATTCATGAGAAGAATTCAAAATATAAACATTAGTAGGAGTTTGATTCCAACTTGGATGATGAGTTCAAAACTTCAGCAGAGGAAATACTTTAGAAGAAATCATAGCAGATGTGGTAGAAATAGCAAGAGAACTCGAAATAGAAGTGGAATCAGAAGATGTGACTGAATTACTGCACTCTTGTGATAAAATTTTAACAGATAAGGAGTTGCTTCTTATGGATTAGCAAAGAAAGTGGTTTCATGAGAGGGAATCTACTTCTGATGAAGATGTTGTGAACATTGTTGAAATGACAACAAAGGATTTAAAATATTATAACAACTTAGTTGATAAAGTAGTGGCAGAGTTTGAAAGGATTGACTCCAGTTTTGAAAGAAGTTCTACTGTGGGTTAAATTCTATCAAATAGTATCACTTGCTACAGAGAAATCTGTCAGGAATGGAAGAGTCTATCAATGTGGCAAACTTCATTACTGTTTTAAGAAATTGCCACAACCACCCCAATCTCCAGCAGCCACCACACTAATTTTTCAGCAGCCATTAACACTGAGGCAAGATCCAGCAAAAAAAATTATGACTTGCAGAAGACTTGAATAATCATTAGCGTCTTTTCTCAACAAAGCATTTTAAATTAAGGTACATATTTTTTAGACACGTTACTGCACACTTAATAGACTACAGTATAGTGTAAATATAGCTTTTATATCGATTGGAATCCCAAAATGGATCCCAAAAAATATTGCTTTATTGCATTATTCACTTTATTGTGGTAGTCTGAAACTGAACTCAAAATTTCTCCAAGGTATGCCTGTAATGCATGATTCCACTTAAATGAAGTATTTGCAATAGTCAAACTCACAGAAGCTGAGAGTACACTAGTGTGCCATGGGCTGAGGCGAGGGCCAAATGGGGAATTCATAGGTATAAAATTTAGTTATGTAAGATAAGCAAGTTCTAGAGATTTGTGTACCAGTATAGTACCCATAGCTAATACTGTATTGTGAATATAAAAATTTGTTAAGAAGGTAGAACTTACGTTAAGTATTCTTACCACAAAAAGGGGGACCATGAGAAACTTTTAGAGGTGATCGGTGTGTCTACTATGTTGACTGTCGAGACACTTTCAAGAATTGTGTGCATATGTCCAAACTCATCAATAGCATATTAAATATGTGCAGTTTTGTGTATATTGATTATTCTCCAATAAAGCTATTTAAAACTCACAATGAGATACTACCAATAAGAGTTGTTGAGAATGTAAAGAAATTGGTGCTGTAAATGTAAAGTGGTGAAGCTACTCTAGAAAATAGTTTAGCAATCCTTGAAAAGTTAAACATAGAATTATCATATGACCTACTGAGAGCACTTCCACTTCTAGGTATATACTCAGAATAACTGAAAATATAAGTAAAAAAAAACTGTAAATGAATGTTCACAGCAGCATTATTCATAATATATTCAAAGTGGAAACGACCCAAATGTTTACCACTTAATGAATGGACAAACAAAATGTGGTACCTCTATAGAGTGGAATATCATTTGTTCATAAATAGGCATGAAGTAATGATTCCATATTAAAATATGGTTGAACCCTGAAAACATGATGCTAAATGTAAATTTCACTTATATGAAATTTCATAATTGTCAAATCTATAGTGGCAATAAAAGATTAACAGTAGTTAGGAGCTGGAGTGAGAAGGAAATGGGAAATGACTACTATAAGATATGGAGTTTACTTTTGAGGTAATGAACACGTTCTGCAATTAGATAATGGTGACGATTGTACAACCATGTGATATACTAAAAGTCACTGAACTGTACACATCAAAAATAAAATGTGAGCAAAAAATTTAAAAATTATGTAAATAAAAATAAGCTTTAATATAAGCAGCATACCGTCAGTTAGGATCCAGGAAGAGCAAATTAGAACTGGTGACACAGTGTCTGAGTTTGTCATGTACTTTTGTGGGCCTCACAAAAACTCTGGAAGAAGTCATTTTTCCCAAGATGATGGTAAGAACAGTCTATACGGAGCAATGGACCTCAGTGGCTCCTGGGGTTCAACTATTTCAAGTGAAAGCACTCTCCCCTGCTTCAAGCATTAGGCTTCAGTGGACCTCTCTCCTACACATGGCCCTTAGGAATACCATTTTTGCCTTTCAATTCAAAATTTTGCTCATTCAGGAGACCATTCTCTTATTGTCAGGAGAATCATGCTTCTTATAGTCTAAAATCCTATAACAGATTTCAGTGAGAATCTGAATATTAAGGGGAATAAATGGATTTCTAGAAGAACAAATAGTGATAGTCTCTGTAATTACATTTTTGGCTAAGAAAACATTCTACTTCTCCCTTTTTAACAGAACTACCTGACAACATACTTATGGTGGGTAAGTCAACACAACCAAATTATTCAGCCATTCCTATTTTTTATACACCCACATTTGAATTTAAAGAACTTTTCTATAAAAGGCAGAAAAAGTAATACAGGGGAAAAAAAATCCTCTTTGACTCCTTTTCTTCACCTCTTCAGGTCCCCATACTGGAGGCATAAAGCATTTTTAGATCATTTCTTGAAGGCAAAATTACTTTCAACTTTAGTCTAGTTGAAACCTAAATATACAGAATATCTGTGAAAAGAAATCTTATGAGGTGACTGATAGAAAAACGTAATGTGTGCGTGTGTGTTTACATTTACCTTAAATGTGTATGATTTGCCCAGCTAGTAGAGCCATTAAGAAGCTGCTAACGTTCTCCTAGGTAGCCAAGTGAACCGTGGTGCTGGCAAAGCAGCCCAGATCCTATACTCTTGTAAATTGCTCTTGGCTGGGAAGCTACATGCATGAAGATATTCCACTTCATCTTCAAGAGCATTTACTTCAAAATAATTAAATTTCAAAGTCATTCTTTTGCTAGTTTTATACATCAGTAAAATTTCTTTCATGTGAAAATTGGCTAACTGTAAAGATGGAGTTTGCTCCCTAACCATGGTTATATTTTGACCTAGATTTTACTTTGAGTCTGAGAAGAAGATTCAAATACTTATTTATAAACATCCTCTAGTAATCACTGATAGTGACTGGTAGAAATATCCGGTCTTGGGACTGCTGAAAAACTGAAATATAGAAAATATTTAAGCTGTCATAATTATTTAAACCCTTATCTATTTAAAACATCATTAGTATTATAGTTTGAAAACATTTAGAATTATCCCACTCAGATTTTTAGAAGCTGAGCTTTCCCAATTTCTACATTAAAAATTCTCATATGACTAGATAAAATATACAAGTTTTCTCCCATTTTAAATGCAGAAAATGTCATTTCTAGCTGTACGGTGGCATATAAAAATTAATTTAGCAAAAATTAAATTACTCAGAAGTCACTGTATGGCAACTGTCTAATAAGATGGCAATATAATCACTATATTTCTCCAGAAGATTAAGAAATTGTGCATCACATTCAGTGATGTCCTTCATGCCAGTGCTGGTAACAGTAAATTCACAAAAATGAACATATTTTGTTTTTGAACCAAAACTACAGAAACTACATTATTTGAATAATTACTATTTTAAGTTAGACAATAACATCAAATCAATAGTCTAGAATAAGAAACCAAAGAAATCCTAAGGACCTCAGCAAATATTTTATTTCACAAAGAAGGAACTGAAGTCAAGGAAGTTAAGTGATTTACTCAAGCTCAAGAAACTGCTTCATGACTAAACCAGATTATTTAAATAAATAAATCAACTGAAATGAACAAAGCAACTCTATAAACTCCAGGTTTTCAGTGGTATGGTTTATACACATTAACTGTGACTATTTGGATTCTACTTTGTCAACAAGTTGTTTCTTTTTCCATTCTTAATGAAAACATACATTTTAAAAATATACTTCAGTATCCCAGTACAAATTACATTTAATACCAGAAGAAAATTCTTTCATTGCACTTTTAGGCTTACTTCAGTTTGGAATAGTGTCTGGTACACAGTGGACACAATAAAAATTCACTGAAGGAAGAAATGCAATATTTTAAGCAATCAAATCACATTGATTAGGATTGTAACCTATTTTTAATAGCTCGAAAGAATGTAAAGAATGCAATTCAACATAATTTTTTTTTGTTAGTTTAATGAGAGATTATCACAACAGACAAAATCTCTATTTTCAGCCTTTTCTAAAACCACCATTTGATATGAATGTGGTCTTTACATAATTTGAGGCCGTGTGCAGTGGCTCACACCTGTAATCCCAGCACTTCGGGATGCCGAGGCAGGCGGATCAGCAGGTCAAGAGATCGAAACCATTCTGGTCAACATGGTGAAACCCCATCTCTACTAAAAATATTTTTAACAAATTAACTGTGCGTGGTGGTGCATGCCTATAGTCCCAGCTACTCAGGAGGCTGAGGCAGGAGAATCACTTAAACCAGAGAAGTGGAGGTTGCAATGAGCTGAGATTGTGCCCCTGGACTCCAGCCTGGAGACAGAGCGAGACCCCGTCTCAAAAAACAAAAAGGCGTCACAACTTGAACTGCAATATAAATGTTTCAAGGGGATCAGCAATAGGGGAGGAAAACATTTTTTTAAGTGTGGTTAATAGTAAACAAATTATACATTTTGCATCTGCAAAATACGTAACAGCTGAAAGTTACATTTTCTCTGTACTTCCAAGTAAGCCATGCTGTGGAAAACGGAGTTCAGGCTTTGAACTTTGTTCATTTGTCTTTGTTCTTTCTTGCATCTGATTGTACTATATAAAAAGTACCATCCAGTAATTAGTATTTATTTAAGTAGCAAGATACTTCTTCACTGAGATAGTTTTTCGTTTGTTTTTGAGGCACGGTCTCACGCTGTCACCCAGGCTGGAGTGCAGTAGCGGCACAGCTTTGGCTCACTGCAACCTCTGCCTCCTAAGTTCAAGCGATTTTCCTGTCTCAGCCTTCCTAGTAACTGGCATTACAGGTGCCCACCACCAAGCCTGGCTAATTTTTGTATTTTTAGTAGAAACAGGGTTTCACCATGTTGGCCAGGCTGGTCTCAAATTCCTGATGTCAGGTGAAATGGCAATATTTTTGTTAAACTATAAAATGGATGTGTGAAAAGATATGAACATGAAAAACTTATTCAGCAGTAGGTTGTATTCCTTTCCTAGTCAAGTCTAATTTAATATGGTGACTTCTAAACCTCAAGATCCCGTGGCTTCCAAAGAAGTGAAAAGAAAAATAAAAATTTGAGAGAAAAAGCACCTTTACTGAGGCCTGTCAAATTAGCATGATTATATGCTCTCCATATTTTTTGACAATGATACTTATGTTTCACAGGCATACCATATAATGGAATGTCTATCACTAAAAATCCAGCGGTGACATAAGTTTCACAGACATTTGCATCATGAGTCATTAAGCTCATCAGACGTCTTCAGAAAATAAACTTGTCTCTCTCTTCCCTGGGAACAAGCTCCTTAGAGGATTCGCTGAAAGGCCAACTATCTTTCCATGCTGGATGCTGGCAGCAAGTCCCCAAAGATATAAAGCAAACATTCCCAATAATCAGTCCACAGGTTTTGTCTGTAAAATTATTTTCAAATGCTTCAGTTCTAACTCTCAATGAGCAGTGTAATAATGACATTAAGAAATATTAAGGATATGAATCAGGAAACATATCAGCAAAAAGAATTCATTTCAGATTTTAAAAAATGAAATATTTAGGATTTTCTTTTCAATGTAATTGGCTATAATTAAAATCTCAAGACTAGTTAAGATCAACTATCTTTTGTGAACTTGGCTGTTATGAATTATATTTCATTTTTTAAAAAGCACACTTAGGTTATCTAATCGTTTGCACATTTATATTTTTATGTCATGCAGAAAATCTTGCCTAATGATTTCTTTTAAGAAATTACATTTTCTTAATTTATTAGAAGTGACTTTATACAACTGAGGAGATAAGGAAATGTATTATCTGTACTAATCCTTAACTTGAAAACAAAGTTAGAGTTTTAAGAAAATTTGTATTTTTCCCATAGAAAAATTATACTAAAATTTAAAATATCCCAGTGTGTTACTTAGAGTATTTGAAAAACCACCCGGTGGATATTAGAAGATATAATGAAGACATATTAGACATATCAACTTTAGAGTTTGATTCTGTCACCGTAACTAATTACACAAATTCTTCAGTATCCTCAGGTAACATTCGGAATGGAAGAAAACTAGAGAATGACGAGCCACACTCTATTGATCTCATATTACTTTTCAGACTATGTTAAATATTGCAATGAGAAACCATTTTAATGGACTTTCACCTGGAAATTACTTATCTCCTTTCAAGGACATAATGCAAAATTCAGTAGAAGCTAATACTGTAAGAACCATTAACAGGGCAAGAGTTTCATGAACTTAAGTTTTTAAATGACCAAAGGACAAGAGTTATGATCTTGCTATAGAAATTTCAATAACACAGAAAAGAAGAATGTGGAAATTTATTACGGAATCTCTTTTTTGTTGTTATATTTGCTGTTTTGTTTTAAAAGATTTCTAACTTATAAGTCAAAAGAACAAAATAATGATCTCTTATATACTTCTGACAAACTATTAACATCACACCACACCCCTACATTCTCTCTGTGTTTGTGTGTATACATATACGCATGTGTGTCAATAGGTATGTATGTGTATACATGTATATACATGTCTGTTTTATACAGACACATATATAAAAAACATATACATATGTGTGTCTGCACACACACACAGAGAGAAAGAGCACATGAGAGAGAAAGAGAGAGTCCTTTCCATTTTTTCAAATCATCCTTAAGTGGGCTATGGTCATAATGACTTTTTAGCTCCAAACACTTATACATAGACTCTGAAGAACAATGGTATTTTCTACGTAACCAGAAAACCATTATCACACCTAAGAAAATCAACATCAGTATAATCAAGGAAAAAATCTATAATAAAATACCTGTATTGTTTTAAAAAATGTTCTTTATACTTTAATTTCCATCTGGAATCCAAGCAATATTACACTTTGGATTTAACTTTTATTTTTCATTTGTCTTCCTAAATTTAGAACAATTCCCTGTACTCCCTTTGTTCTTTATGCCACTGAATCCTTTCAAGAGTTCAGGTCCATTGTTCTGCAAAAGGCTCACATTATTGATTTATCTTGTGTTGAAATTCAGGTCAAAGTTTTCTAGCAAGAATGGTATATTGGTGGCATTGTGTATCACTGCATCATATCAGAAGCCTCATTTCAAGCTATGTTCCTACTGGCACTAAAAAGCTTACTTGTTTAAGGTTTCCATCATAAAGGAAAAATTACTCTTTGTAATCGAGGAGTATTTTGTGAGGTGAACAAATTGATTATCTACGTTTGAATCAAATCAGGGGTTACAAAATGGTGACTTCCTAATTGCATCATCTTTTGTATTATAATTACCTGGTATTCTTCAATCAAGAGTTTTTTACCTTTCTCTATCTCCCTTTCTGTTTCTCCTGATTTCATTTTTTTCTTTAATATCAATATGGAGTCATGCTTTTTAATATTTATTCAATGTGTTAGAATTCATTACATTATAATTTTTCAAAAGCTTAATTATGCAAAATTTAGACTGCTTCAAGCTGGCTGTTATATCTATTTAGCCTTATTCCATCCTTGAGTATCTTCATGCTTTCTGCCACACGAAGATGCTCCAGGTTCAATTGGCACTTTCCTTTGCCCAGATATGAAAGCAGCTATTTTTCCAAGGAGTCAAAATCTCTTTTGGTAGGAAATGATATTTAGAAATCTAGATGTATCCTTAGGTTATACTGCTAGCTGCTCATTACCACTAGGGTGTCATTGCTTCTAGACACTTTCAGGGAAAGATCTAGGAAACCACATAGACATACCCACAGATACACAGTTGAATTATATATGTATAATTATGGATGTATAATTCAACACACAGGTGAATTTTTATATATATAGAAATACTGCATTTTAAAATTGTTGCAATATATAGGAATATATATTTTTATATAAAATTATTTTTACCTTTTATGACTCCATACTGGCATCTCCCTTTACCCACAGTAAAAGTTTAACAATATCTTTATCTGATACATTTGCTTTATCCTAACACACATAACTAATGCTTTTAGAAATACACCATCAATATCACTACTAACAGCAACCATACCAAGTCTAATATTCTTTATAGTTATTGGGAAGTTGTGTGTGTCCAAGAACATATTCCATTAAAAGCATACAGTAAGAATACTGTGTTCAATAGTTAATTTGAATTAATTATTTACTCTGGCTTCATTGTTCATTTGAAAATATTATTTGTGTATTTCCTGTGTTGTTATTCTTTTTAATTTTTTTAATTTACTTTTGTCTATGTCCTTACCTCCCTGAATGTGCCTGATCTCATTTTTTTAATGTAATCTTTTCACGATTCATAATGTGAAGTTATATACATAGGCATAGTCAAAGAAACCTCAATCCTCTCCCTACATCTTCTATAATCTGACATTCCTACACAACACTTCTTGAGTTTCTCTATACAAAAATAAGAAAACATGCATATAATTGTGCTTTTTAATTTAAAAAGGTAACATTTTATATGTAATATTGCATACCTTGCTATTTTGACTTATCACTGTATCCTGAAGTTTATGCCATATCGGCATGTAAATGGGATCCTCATTTTTTGCTACTGCTGCCTCACTTTCAATTTTGAATGTAAATTCATAACAGACATTTGTCTAAATTGTCAATATTTTTTTAATTGACAGAAAACACTGTAGGTTATTATTATGTACAACATGATGTTTTTAAGCTTATATACACTCAAATACTTAAATCAAGGTAATTAATAACCCTTTGCTTATATTGTTTATTTGTGTAGATGACCACCAGCATAAATAACTAGTGGTAGATATGCTTGTCAAAGGGTATGCAGATGTAGGTTTGTTAGATATTTGCAAATTTAGTACTGTAAATTTGTACCATTTTGCAGTTCCATTTGCAATGAGTAAAAATTACATACTTTATTAAAATTTCCTTAGTTTTGGTTTTTATTTAATGTCCCTTTTTCTCCAAAGTTCCATCAAGATATATGTTTAGCTGTCATGTCCTCTTAAGTTCCTGTTGGCTGTTAGCAATTTGTTTCTTACTTTTCCTTGTTTCTGATGACATTGACAATTTTGCAGAATACTAGCCATATTTTCCCTTGACTGAGATTCATCTGGTGTTTTTTTTTTTTCATGGTTAGATTAAGATTACAGGTTTTTAGGAAACAAGACCACAAAGGTATGTGTGCCATTTTCATAAAACATCATATAAAGGGTACATTATTACTATGATTTATCATTATTGATGTCAACCTTGGTCACTTGGCTAAAGTAGTGTTTATGAGATTTCTCCACTATAAGATTAATTTCCTCCCTCTTTATCATTCTTATTGGAAAGAAGTTGCTAAGGGAAGCCCACACTTAAGGAGTGAGGAGTTACGCTTCATCTCCTTGAGGGCAAAGAACATAAGCATTATGGTTTTATCTTATACTTTGAATTATAATCCAATACCACTTCATATCTTGTTTCTCAAATTATTCCACTTTTGACCATTGGGAGCTCTTTCATTTGGTTCCTCTGTCCCTTCTAACACACCCTCATCATTTTTTTGAGTACTTTCTTAATTTCTGTTTCCACAAGACACTCCGGGCTCACCTTGCACATTCTTGGCTCCTTTTTCCAAGAAACCCAGGCTTTTTTATGAAAAATAATATTAGAAATCAAGATCTGGATGCTAGGCATCTTCAATGCTATGAGAGTATCACTTTTTCTGGGTCCTCTCAAATGAAAAAGTAAGAAAATATACATATATACTACTCTGTTTGCATTTACATATGTATAAATATTTTACACGTATCTATCTATATCTTTCTGAAGCTAAAGATGAGTTCACATGAATGTCTTCAACTCAAATCCATTACCACATACATAAATCTCGCTTTCTGCACTTGCTTATCTATTTTCTCCTATACTAACAGTGAGAAACCTGGCTCCCATGATCCATTTATGTAATATTTCACTTTGTGTACGTTAAGTGTTAATCCATATTTCTGTAGGATATGACTATTATCAACTAGAGTCCAATGGTTATATAGAGCTCTTTTTGTCTTTAGGCTCACAGACTTATTTCCAAAATTACTTATGTCAGTACTCTTTTCCTCCACATGTTCCAGTGAGGTTGCTTCATGTCCTTGTAATATAGTTAGATTCTTGCATTATACTTTGCTTTCCATCCTGAGTTCTCCTACTATCTAAATGATTTCATTTTAACTTCATATATTAAGATTCGCTTTTATTATACTTTAAGTTCTGGGGTACATGTGCAGAACGTACAGGTTTGTTACATAGGTATACACATGCCACAGTGGTTTGCTGCATCCATTCCCCGTCATCTACATTAAGTATTTCTCCTAATGTTAGCCCTCGCCAATTCCCTCAACCCCTGCTATCCCTCCCCTAGCCTGCTACCCCGTGACAGGCCCTGGTGTGTGATGTTTCCCTCCCTGTGTCCATGTGTTCTCATTGCTCAACACCCAATTATGAGTGAGAACATGCAGTGTTTGGTTTTCTGTTCTTGTGTCAGTTTGCTGACAATGATGGTTTCCAGCTTCATCCATATCTCTGCAAAGGGCATGAACTCATCCTTTTATATAGCTGCATAGTATTCCATGGTATATATGTGCCACATTTTCTTTATCCAGTCTATATTTGATGGCATTTGGGTTGGTTCCCAGTCTTTGCTATTGTGAACAGTACTGCAATAAACATACATGTGCATGTGTCTTTATAGCTGAATCTTTTATAATCCCTTGGGTATATACCCAGAAATGGGATTGCTGGATCAAATGGAATTCGTAGTTCCAGATACTTGAGGAATTGCCACACCGTCTTCCACAATGGTTGAACTAATTTACACTCCCACCAACAGTGTAAAAGTGTTCCTCTTTCTCCACATCCTCTCCCGCATCTGTTGTCTCCTGATTTTTTAATGATCAGTATTCTAACTGGCATGAGGTGGTATCTCAATGTGGTTTGGATTTGCATTTCTCTAATTACCAGTGATGGTGAAGTTTTTTCATATGTTTGTTGGCTGCATAAATGTCTTCTTTTGAGAAGTGTCTGCTCATATCCTTCACCCACTTTTTGATGTTGTTTTTTTTTCTTGTAAATTAGTTTAAGTTCTTTGTAGATTCTGGGTATTAGCCCTTTGTCAAATGGGTAGATTGCAAAAATTTTTTCTCATTCTGTTTGGTTGCTGGTTTACTCTAATGATAGTTTCTTTTGCTGCACAGAAGCTCTTAATAAGAAAATCTTCCGTAAAATACTGGCGAACCGAATCTAACAGCACATCAAAAAGCTTATCCATCATGATCAAGTTGACTTCATCCCGGGGATGTAAGACTGGTTCCACATGCTCATATCTATAAATGTAATACATCACATAAACAGAACCAAAGACAAAGAACACATGATTATCTCAATATATGTAAAGAAAGCCTTCAACAAAATTCAACAGCCTTTATGCTAAAAACTCTCAATAAACTAGGTATCGATGGAACATATCTCAAAATAATAAAAGCTATTTATGACACACCCACAGCCAATATCATACTGAATGGGCAAAAACTAGAAGCATTCCTTTTGAAAACTGGCACAAGACAAGGATGCCCTTTCTCACCACTCCTATTCAGTATAGTATTGGAAGTTCTGGCCAGGGCAATCAGGCATGAAGGAAAAATAAAGGAGATTCAATTAGGAAAAGAGGAAGTCAAATTGTCTCTTGCAGACGACATGATTGTATATTCAGAAGACCCTATCATCTCAGCCCCAAATCTCCTGTTTAATAAATGGTGTTGGGAAAACTGACTAGCCATATGCAGAAAGCTGAAACTGGATCTTCCTTACACCTTATACAAAAATGAACTCCAGATGGATTAAAGATTTAAACATAAGACCTAACACCATAAAAAACCTAGAAGAAAACCTAGACAATACCATTCAGGACATAGGCATGGGCAAGGACTTCATGACTAAAACACCAAAAGCAATAGCAACAGAAGCCAAAAGAAACAAATAGGATCTAATTAAACTTAAGATTCACTTTTTGTGCTGTAAAGTTGTATGCGTTTTTCTTTAGATGGAGTTTCCCTTTTCAGATTTTTATTTAGTAATGTATACTTAAACTCTCTCCATGTCTTTTTATGGTTTGAGAGCCATTCACCTTTATTGCTGAATAATGTTTCATCATGTGGATGCATCACAGCTCGTTCACCCTTCCCTATTGAAGGACATATTGGCTGCTTCTATTTTTGGGTAATTATTAATATGAATAAAACTCTATAAGCATTTGCATGTAGTTTTGAAATGTGGAGTATGGATTTAAGTTGATCCTGTCTTTGTATTGTTACCTTGTTATTATGAAGACTTGTTAGTGTGGTTGCTTTATTATGTCACTGATACCTTTAGTGAAGTGCGATTTTTTTTTGTGGTAATTTTTTTTTCTTTCCATAGTTAGCACTGCCTTCAGGATGCCTCGAAAGGTACATGTGGTGGTAATGAATTCCCTTAGCATTTGCATATCTCAAAAGAATCTTATTTCTCCTCCACCTATAAAGATTAGTTTGGCTGAATATGAAATTCTTGGTTGCAAATTCTTTTATTCCAGAATGTTGAATATAGGCCTCCATCTTTTCTGGCTTTTAGGGTTTCTGCTGAAATGTCCACTGTTAGCCTGGTGGGGTTCCCTTTATAGGTGATTCCAACACCTGATTGGGTGTTGGAAGTGGGACCTATGCTTATTCACATGTGCCAGCAGGAGTGGCAATGTGGCAGGTTGCATGCTCATCGGCTGGGGTGGGGCTTCTGGTTTCTATGCACTTTGCATTGGAAATGGTGCAGCAAAGGGTGGTATGCTCACACCAGCAGCAGTGGCACAGTATCATTTATACCCATGTCAGTGGCGAAGGGGAGACAAAGTCCACCCATGTGTACATGCCCCAGCAAAGCAATGTAGTGGGTGACTGTGGGCAATTGCGTGCCTGCAAAGTGGCATGGGGGAGGCAGTGGTAGAGGGAGGCAGGTGAGCTAGTGAGCAGGGGCAGGGGCTGCCCTGTTGGAGCTCTCTTATGGTCAGGTGTGGTTTATTACTGCAGGAGGTATGATAAGGGCCCTCAAGAGATGCCCCAGCTGGCATCCAAAGCTGCACTGCAAGTAGGCATGGCTAGGCTGGGGCTCCAGAATAGGCTAGGATACGGGTGGCTCTCAGGTCAGACCAGCCCCAACTAATGGGCAGGACTGTCTACTCTGTACATGCACCACCGTTCCCCTGTGGCTGAAGTCTCATAAGGAAGAATGGCAATCCTTGGAGTATGGGGATCCCTGGCCATGCTCCACCAAACCCTCTTGGTTCTGTACTGGCTGGAGTTCTGCCAGTACCACCTCAGTAAGCAGCTCTCCCTGCCAGCTCAAGTGTCCACAGGGTCATGGGATCTCCTGCTAACAAGATTCCAGAGGTCCATAGTGAGAGCTGGTTGCTCCTCACCTGCTCAATTCATCCCTCTCCCAGTTGTTGGGGATAAGGAACTAGTCATAGTGTATAGTAGCTCCTTGCAGGGTTCCCAACTTCATCTCCATTCAGCCTAGCTGCTTTAACCTCCCTCCATCTACTCTCAATGCCTTCCCTCTGAACACCTACTCAGAATGCACCAGTCTCCTGGATGCTCCTGTTCTTCTGTGGCAGATTTTCCTCCTTCCTGCAACTAGTCAGCCATCTTCTCTCTCAAGAAATCCTTTAATTTCTTAAAAATGTTTTACCATTGTTACCTACCAATAACTGAAGGACATGAGATTGAGATATTATCTACTGGGAAGCTAATAAGGAAACCAGCTATTGCTTTCATGGATGACGGGAAAAGATATGAGACTCCTGGCCCACAGATATTACTCATGCACTGTAAGAAGCATGGACATCAACATATTTGCATCACTTTCTCTTGTCTCCAAGTTCTACAGCAATGATACAGGCAGGACCTGAAATGTCTGAATATAGAGTAGCTTGTGTTATAGGAAAGAAATACTGAGCTTAGTGAAACTATATAATTTATGGTAGGTGGTAAGCATACCTACTCTTTGATCCAGAGGGAGATACTATCTCTATCTTCCAAGGCTATTCACTCTACAAACATCCTGGAAAAGACAGTTTGGAACAAAAGACAATCAGTGCCTCTGCTTGCAAGACATGTAGAAGCACAAGAGATCTGTAGATAATTTTCTTTCCAAATTATCTTGATTTATATAATGAAAACCTAATTAAGAATCTTCAGAGATTTTACTGGTGTCAAGTTTCTTATTTAGTTATGAAAATAAGGAAGGCTATGTAGGTTAAAGACGACTATTTTTAAAAAGGTGCATATGAGTAATCAATCTCTTCTAGTCAGTCATGCCATATGACCCCAAGTCTTAGGTTTTCCATCTCTTTTGACACCACAAGGCTTGGTATCATATCTGGCATGACAGAGCATTATCATGAAGGTCAGAGGGGTTACCTGGAATCTGCATCTTAGCTTCCACTTACGAGTACTCAACCAATGCCCTTGACACATCTCAGAACAATGAATTCTGAAACTCTGAGCCTAGAATCCAGATGGCAGGATATTTGAAAGCCTCCCAGGAGATTCTAATGTGCAGCCAAAGGTGAGATTGAGCTCTGATTTAAATGCAAAGATAAAACCCAATTACTGGCCAGGCATGGCGGCTCATACCTATAATCCTAGCAGTGTGGGAGGCCGAGGCGGGCAGAACACCTGACGTCAGGAGTTCAAGACCAGCCTGGCCAACATGGTGAAACCCTGTCTCTACTAAAAATACAAAAAATTAGCTGGGCATGGTGGCAGGTGCCTGTAATCCCAGCTACTCAGGAAGCTGAGGCAAGAGAATCACATGAACCCAAGAGGCAGAGGCTGCAGTGAGCTGAGATGCCACCACTGCACTCCAACCCAGGCAACCAGGGCGAAAATTCATTTCAAGAAAAAACAACAACAACAGAAAAAAAAAAACCTGACTATTCTGGAATTAAATCTGGTCTATAGGAAATGACACTTACTTTAGAAGAGATTTTTAATGCCATTTTTTTGTTCTCTATGAGGTACAGACTTTGAATACCTGTCTTCGAATGTACAATAAAAACTTGAAGAGAGGTGACTAATTATTTTCTTAAGATGCTTTTTGATATTACAGGCACATTCTTTAGTAGTTTAGCTAATAACAGAGATAACAGTATTTAAGTGTTCAAACCAAAGTTTCATGTAGGAGGGAAAAAGAGCTATTTTAAACTTCAAAGTGAGTATGATTTGCCCTAGAAGTCACAGCTACTGCAAAGCACTTAAAATTATTTCAGACAGCTAGTCTGTCAGATCACTGCTGTAGCTAAGCATTCCTCACCCTATAATTTAGGTAAAGTGGGTACTGAAAGATAGAGAATTCACAGAGCTTAGCTTTTAGCTTTAGATGAAGAGTTACATTGTTGCCTTTATACAAAAAATTCTATGTGCTTAAAGCATATCTTACCGAATACTAGCCAACTCACTTTGGCAGAGATACACGCAGCTAAAATTGCTTCCCTTCTGACTAATACTATATATTCAGCATTTTCCCGACAGGCACATTCTTGGAAGAAGTCCTCAGATATACACTGAATTACTCTGTGAATAAAATATTTAGTCTCCGTGGAGCCCTTAAACACAGCCTTGACTTATCTACTCCAAAGCTGCTGACTTTCCACAGTTCAAATTAGTAGACATCCCATATGACCTTACCTTTAATAATAAGTAAAGCACTTAGCTACCCCTAGAAGACTGTTATAAACTACTATAAAATGTATAAAATGTCTTTTAGGAAGCATAAGTGAAAATGCTGCAAAATCTATTGAAGAAGTATATCCAGGCAATCAATTTTCACTAGAAGGTATGAGCAGAGACTGAATGTTTACAAAATAAAATGCGCAAGTCCCATTCAGGGATTGGCATGTTTAAAAACTGTACCAAGGATACCAGATTTACATGATGGCAAACATGAAGATGATCTCAAATCATGTTCATATGCTATCTTTTCCCAAACAAAATTCAAAACATTTTAAAGATCATCAAACTATAAAATCAGAAAAGGAACATTTTTACTAACCCTATTTTCTTATTTAGAGAAAGATCATAAGACATCAAGTCATGGTCCAAATGAACTACTACCTGGAGCCAGTCAAACATTTTTTAATATACTGAGGCCAGGTGTTTAGGTTTTTTTAATTCATCAAGAAATATTTAGTTACAATTTTATTTTCCTCCATAGAAATGGATTTCTCTGTTTAATGTTTTCAACTGCCATGGGTTTCTTTTCTCTACTTCTTTCTTAATTTTTAGGATACTTTCAGTCTTCTTTGCTGATTCCTTTTGATTACAAATTTTAAATAAGGAGAGGTGGGCTTTTTCTGGATTAGCTATTTGCAGATACTTTGTGCAGAGACATACCAGAGCTTTGCCCTTAGGCTAGTAGGAAATTTTTCTTATTACACAGGTTGTACGTTTGACCTTTAACCTGCTTTGTTTCTAGACAAAAGAAATAGCTGTTATAGGAGTTATTTATAATGCTGAATCTCATTCATTCACCTTTCATATCCAACATACTACTTTCAATAAATTTAATAGATTTTTGGTGTTACTCTTTACTCAGTTCAACAACATCTGTCTCAGCAAGGAAACTGGACCCAAGGATGACCCCACCACCATCTTAATCACTGCACTATAGTCATGGCATATAAGGGATCTGCAGTTTGCTTATACTGTGCCCTTTACACAAGATAAGTATGTAAGTCATAGTACTTCTAAAATATTCAGTGACAGCCTTTTTTTCACTACTATCCCACATTATTACATAATCTCACTGTTTTTCAGAGATCTTTCATCTATTCAGGGTTTCTGATCTCCCAAAATTTCACTGAAGATGTAATTTATATATATGATTCTTATTCATTGAGCTAACTATAGAAAATTACCTGAGAAAAGAAAGGGGAACTATCTTGGAGTTTAAATCAGAACATAAGTTTCCAGTTTTATTGTAGTCGAATCCATTACTTTTTAAAATAATTTCTGGGTTTTTTTATCTTTAAAACATCTTCCATATTACCAACATAATATATATTTCTATATTTTCAGTTAATTTATTTTAGCATGTATCCCTTTATCTGTTTCCTTCTTTACCTAATACGCAACAAAAACATTATCTTCTTCCTAAGTAAGCCACTTATTTCAACTTCACCTAGACAAAAATTTATCTTTGCGTCACTGATCTGAAATGCTGACTTTTACAGTAGAGTAAGTAAAAATATTATGACCTTTCTGTTTACATATTGATGAGTATTCTGAATTTAACAGAAATTGTATGTCCTATTACTGAAAAATACTACGTATTTATATTGGCTATTTTGTCAGTTTTATTATTTTTAAATCATTTTCAAGTATTTATTATCAGAGATAAACTTTACATTTCTTAAGGTAATAAAACACCTTAAATATGTTGTTTAGAATTTCACAAGACGTATTAAATACATTTAAGAATTGTTAATGTCCATGCACTATTTAGTCAACACATGTAAGATCAAATGCTTTATTAATACCTGTCAGTCCATCACCCATCATTATTAATAGAATGTAAGCTCCTCAAGGGCAAGAAAAAAGTGCCTGGAATAATGATTTCACATTGCAGATGTTTAATAAATATCTTCTGAATGGATGAATTATTTAACGGTCAAGTCTGGGTTTTGGAAATATTACATAGTTGCAAGAAAGACAGGAAGACAAACTAGAGCTGATGACATTAGTTTCCTATGAACTAATCCAAACAAGAGAAGATAATTTAGACAGTTTAAGGTCATAGCAGCAGAATTCAAAGAACTTAATGATTTTAGTGGACATATACAAAATAGAGCCAAAAGAATTTGTAAGTTAAAGTTTTCTGATGCAGTAGCTTTTAGCTTTTAAGCTTTTAATATGGGCAAAATTCAGAAACTAACCTTTACTTTCTCTCTCCCTCCCTGAAAACAAACCAAGAGTAACAAGTATTTTAACTCAATATCTGAAATCATAAGGCTCATATTAAAACAACAACAACAGCAACAACAACAACAACAACAAAAACTAGATACAACTACATTAGACTGGTCCTTAGCACTTGGGAAAAAAATTCTCCTATTTTGGTCACTTCGGGGATTCCCAGGTTCATTATTTTAATAGTTTTTGGGGAATAGTTGGTTTTTGGTTACACAGATACATTCTTTAGTGGCGATTTCTGAGATTTTTTGCACGCATTACCCAAGCAGTGTACACTGTACCCATTGTGTAGTCTTTTATCCCTCACCCCTATTACAACCTTCCCCTTGAGTCCCCAAAGTCCACTGTTTCATTCTTATGCCTTTGCATCTTCATACCTTAGTTCCCACTTATACATGAGAACAATATGACGTTTGGTTTTCCATTCTCATGTTACTTCACTTAGAATAATGGTCTCCAGTTCCATCCAGGTTGCTGCACATGTCATTATTATTTTATTCCTTTTTTTGCTGAGTAATATTCCATGGGGTGTGTGTGGGTGTGTATGTATGTATACCACATTTTCTTTATCCACTCATTGACTGATGGGCATTTGAGCTGGTTCCATATTTTTGCAATTGTGAATTGTGCTGCTATAAACATGCATGTGCAAGTGTCTTTCGTATAATGACTTCATTTCATCTGGGTAGATACCCAGTGGTGAGATTGCTGGATCAAATGGTAGTTCTACTTATAGTGCTTTAAGGAATCTCCACACTGTTTTCCATAGTAGTTATACTAGTTTCCATTCCCATTAGCAGTGTAAAATTGTTCCCTTTTCACCACATTCATTCCAACAACTGTTGGAATGACTTTTGACTTTTTTGTAATTTTGACTTTTTGTGAAATTTTTTGACTTTTTAGTAATAGCCATTCTAAGTAGGGTAAAATGAGGTTTTATTGTTTTGATTTGCATTCCTATGATGATTAGCAATGTTTAAAATTTTTTCATATATCTGTTGGCCATTTGCATATTTTCTTTAGAGAATTGTGTATTCGCGTCCTTAATCCACTTTTTGATGGAAATGCTTGCTTATTTCTTGCTGATTTGTTTGAGTTCCTTGTAGGTTCTAGATATTAGTCCTTTGTTAGACGCACAGCTTGTGAAGATTTTCTCCCACTTTGTAGATTATCTGTTTACTCTGCTGATTATCTCTTTTGCTGTGCAGAAACTTTTTAGTTTAATTAAGTCTCATCTATTTATCTTTAGTTTTGTTGCATTTGCTTTTGGGTTCTTGGTCATGAACTCTTTGCCTAAGCCAATGTGTAGAAGAGTTTTTTCCATGTTATCTTCTAGAATTGTAATGGTTTCAGGTTATAGATTTAAGTCTTTCATCCATCTTGAGTTGATTTTTGTATAAAGTGAGAAATGACGATCCAGTTTCATTCTTCTCCATGTAGCTTGATGCATATCTCAGCACCATTTACTGAATAGGGTGTCCTTTCCCACTTTTATGTTTTCGTTTATTTTGTTGAAGATCAATTGGCTATACATATTTAGCTTTACTTCTGGGTTCTCTATTCTGTTCCATTGGTCTACCTGCTCATTTTTATACCAGTATCACACTGTTTTGGTAACTACAGCCTTGTATTATAGTTTGAAGTATAGGTAAATGTGATCTCTCAAGATTTGGTCTTTTGCTTGTTTTTGCTTTGGCTATGTGGACTCTTTTTTGGTTCCTATATGTTTTAGGTTTCTTCTAGTTCTGTGAAGAATGAGGATGGTATTTTGATGGCAATTGCATTTAATTTATAGATTACTTTTGGCAGTATGATCCTTTTTCACAATATTGATTCTGTCCATTCATGAGCATGGCATGTATTTCCATTCATTTGTGTTGTCAATGATTTCCTTTAGCAGTGTTTTTTAGTTTTCCTTGTAGAGAACTTTTACCTTTTTGGCTAAGTATATTCCTAAAGTTTGGTCTGGTTTGGTTTTTGCAGTCATTGTAAAAGGGACTGTGTTCTTGATTTGTTTCTCAGCTTGGTCGTTGTTGGATTCAGTTAACTGCTGATTTGTGTACATTGATTTTGTCTCCTGAAACTTTACTGAATTCATTCATCCAATCTAAGAGCTTTTTAGATGTATCTTTAGAGTTCTCTAGGTATGCAATCATATCATCAGTGAACAGTGACAGTTTGACTTTCTCTTTACTGATTTAGATGCCCTTTCTTTCTTTCTCTTGTCTTTTTGCTCTGGCTAGGCCTTTCAATAGTATGTTAAATAGAATGGTGAAAGTGGGCATCCTTGCCTTGTTCCAGTTTTCAGTGGGAATACTTTCAACTTTTCCCTGTTCCATATAATGTTGGTTGTGGGTCTGTCATAGACAGCCTGTATTACCTTGAGGTATGTCCCTTTAATGCCAATTTTGCTGAGGGTTTTAATCATAAAGGGATGCTGGATTTATTCAAATGTTTTTTCTGAGTCTATTGAGATGATCACATGATTTTTGTTTTTAATTCTGTTTATGTGATGTATCACTTTTATTGTCTTGCATATGTTAAAACATCCCTGCATCCCTAGTATGAAACCCACTTGATCATGGTATATTATCTTTTTCATATTCTGTTGGATTAGTTAGCTATGTATTTTGCATCAGGATTTTTGCATCTATGTTCATCAGGGATTGGTCTTTAGTTTTCTTTTTCTTCTTTTTTTTGGGGGGGGTTGTTCTTCTTCTTGTTGTGTCCTTTCCTAGTTTTGGTCTTAGGGTGATAATGGCTTCAATAAATAATTTGGAAAATATTCCCTCTTTATCTTTTGAAATAGTTTCAGTACGATTGGTACCAATTTTTCTTTGAACATCTGATAGAATTCAGCTGTGAATCCATCTGGTTCTAGACATTTTTTGTTGGCAATTTTTTTATTACTGTTTCAGTCTCACTACTTGATTTTGGTCTGTTCAGAGTTTCTATTTCTTCTTGATTTAATCTAAGAGGGTTGGCTATGTCCAGGCAATTTCCATCTCCTGTAGATTTTCTAGTTTAGTCACATAAAGGTGTTCATAGTAGCTTTGAATGATCTTTTGTATTTCTGTGGCATTGGTTGTAGTATCTCCCATTTTATTGCTAATTAAGCTTATTTAGAACTTCTCTCTTTTCTTCAATAATTTTGCTAACGGTCTATCAATTTTGTTTATCTTTTCAAAGAACCAGCTTTTTGTTTCATTTATCTTTTGTACTGTTTTTGTTTCAATTTTATGTAGCTCTGCTCTAATCTTTATTACTTCTTTTCTTCTGCTGGATTTGGGTTTGTTCTTTTTTCTCTAGTTCCTTGAGGTATGACCTTAGATTGTCTGTTTGTGCTCTTTCAGACTTATTGACATAGACAATTAATCCAATGAACTTTCCTCTAACACCACTTTTGTTGTATCCCAGAGGGTTTTATAAGTTGTGTCACTATTATTATTCAGTTCAAATAATTTTTAAATTTCCGTCTTAATTTTATTTTTGACCTAAAGATTATTCAATAGCAGATCATTTAATTATTCAATAGCAGATTATTTAATTTCCAAATATGTTTATAGTTTTGAGAGTTCATTTTGGAGTTAATTTCCAGTTTTATTCCATTGTGTTCTGAGAGGATACTTTATATAATTTCAGTTTTCTTAAACGTATTCAATCTGTGTTTGTGACCTAACATATAGTTTATCTTGAAGAATATTCTATCTGCTGATGAAAACAGCGTATATTCTTCAGTTGTCAGATAGTATGTTCTATAAATACCTATTAGTCCATTTGTCCTAGGGGATAGTTTAAGTCCATTATTTATTTGTTGATGTTCCATCTTGATGACCTGCCTAGTGCTGTCAGTAGAGTGTTGAAGTTCCACAGTATTACTGTGTTGCCATCTAATTTTTTAGGTCTCATAATAATTGTCTTATAAATTTGGGAGGTCCAGAGTTAGGTGCACATATATTTGGGATTGTGATAGTTTCCTGTTGGACTTATCCTTTTATCCTTTTTACTTATTCTATTATAGAATGTCTGTATTTTTTATTTTTACTGTTGTTGCATTAAAGTTTGTTTTGTTTGATATAAGAATAGCTAGTTCTGCTAGCTCTCTGTTTCCATTTGCATTAAATATCTTTTTCTACTCCTTTAAGTTTATGTGAGTCCTGGTTCATTAGGTGAGTCTCTTAAAGACAGCATATACTTGATTGATGAATTTTTATCCCTTCTGCTATTCTGTGTTAAGTGGAGCATTTAGGCCATTTACATTCAATATTAATATTGAGATGTGAGGTACTGTTCCAGTCATCGTGTTAATTGTTGTCTAAATACATTTTTTCATTGTCATATTGTTTTATAGGCCTTGTAAGATTTATGATTTAAGGAGGTTCTGTTTTGATATATTTCAAAGTTTTGTTTCAAGACTTAGAATTCCTTTCAGCATTTTTTGTAGTGCCACCTTGGTAGTGGTGAAATCTCTCAGCATTTATTTTCTTCAAAAGACTTTAACTCTCCTTCATTTATGAAGCTTATTTTGGTGAATAAAAAATTCTTGGCTGACATTTATTTTGGTTTAGGAGGATCTCACTCCCTTCTGGCTTGCAAAATTTCTGCTAAGAAATCTACTGTTCATCTGATAGGTTTTCCTTATAGGTTACCTGATGCTTTTGTCTCACAGCTCTTAAGATCTTTTACTTCATCTTGACATTAAATAAACAGATGACTATGTACCTAGGTGATAATCTTTTTGTGATGAATTTCCCAGGTATTTTTTCTCCTTCATCTTGACTTTAGATAACCAGATGAACTTCCCATATATTCTTTGGGCTCCTTGTTTTTGGATGTCTAGATCTCAAGCAAGGCCAGGAAAACTTTCCTCCATTATTCCCTCAAATAAGTTCTCCAAACTTTTAGATTTCTCTTTTGCTCAGAAAAAAAAATATTCTTAGTTATTACCATATAACTTAACCCCAAATTTCTTGGAGGCTTTTTTCATTTTTTTCTGATTATTTTTCTTAGTATTTGTCTGACTGGGTTAATTTAAAAGCCTTGTCTTTGAACTCTGAAGCTTTTCTTCTACTTTTTTAAATCTATTGTTGAAAGTTTCCAGTACATTTGTATTTCTCTAAATGTGTCTTTAATTTCCGAATGTTGTGATTATTTTTTCTTTATGATATCTATTTCTCTGGAAAATTTTATGTGTATATTCTGTTTTTTTTTTTAACTTTCTTTAAGTTGGGTTTCACCTTTAAACAGTATCTCCTTGAGTAGCTTAATAAACAACATTCTGAATTCTTAATCTGTCAATAAAAGATTTCTTTTTGGTTTGGATCCATTGTTGGCAAGCTAGTGTGATATTTTTGGGTTGTTATAGAACCTTGTTTTGTCATATTACAAAAATTACTTTTCTGGTTCCTTCTCATTTGGGTAGACTATTTCAGTAGAAAGATATGGGACTTAAGGCCTGCTGTTCAGAATTTTTTTCCTATGAGGTGATCCCTTGATGTGGTTGGTACTCTATCACTACTGCAACCCAGTAGGGCTTTCAGGCTCCAGGCTGGTGCTGGGGAATGTCTGCAAAGGGTGCTATGATGTGATCCATCTTCTGGTCTCCAAGCTGTAGATACCAGCACCTGCTCTGGTGCAGGCAACAGGGGAGTGAAATAGACTCTGTAAGAGTCCTTGGTTGTGGTTTTGTGTTCTGGCTTTCTCAAATGCTGTTTATGCTAGCATTGAAGTTATTACATGGACAGGCTTGAGAAACTCAGGTTAGCCAGGATGTTTCAGGCAGTGGAAACATCCTGAATGTTGTTTTCTCCTTATTGGAATCAGGGCTATTCTGTCATGAGTTGCTTTAATGGCCTGAGTTAGCTTCCAACCAAGAGGTACACTTTCAAGAGCCCCAGATTAGTATTAGTAGTAGTAGTAGTAGTAGTAGTAGTTGTGGTAGTAGGGGGATCTAAGCTTGTGTAAAGCTGGCCAAGGTAAGCATTCTGGTTTCTTAGGCAGTGGGCATGATCATAAAGCTCCCAAGATTTTACATCTTTCGTGTTCAGCTACAAGAGTAGATAAAGAAATACCATCAAGTGGAAGCAGGGTTAGGTGGGTCTGGGTTCAGGCTATCCTTGGCAAGCCTTGCCACATCCACCATCTTTACCATACAGAGCTCGGAAGCCATGCAGCATCCATCCACATAGAATCTGCAGGAGGTAAACAATGTAGAGTGGAACTTTTGCTTCCTGAAATCCTGAGGAAACCAAGCTTCTTTGAGCTCTTTGCTGGACCATTTCTCAGGACCTCATTTATACAGTTCTAAGAGGCAGATTTTACTAAATCTTCCCAAAAAACAATATAAAGGAAATAATACAGAGTGAGAAAAGAGCATGACCTTGCTATTAAGGAAAGTCCTAGACACTACTAAACAACACTTCTGCTTATACGCCATTGACAAGAATTAAGTTATATGCTCACATGTAGATGTAAAGGGGCCTGGGAAATGTAACTTTACTGCAGACAGGCATGTGCCTACCTAAGAATAGGGGTTTCAACTACTTTGGAACAAAAGGAAAATGAATACTGTGGGACAAACTAGCACTCTAGTGCTATGCTGGAAAATGGATTTGGGTTATGTTTACACCATGCCTGAAAAGGGATTTGAGTTATGCTTCTAACCCTTTTATTCACCAAAAAAGAAAAAAAAAAAGAAGAAGAAGAAGAAGAAAGAAGGAAAAAGGAGAACAGCAAAAAAAAGGAAAGAAAAAACAGAGTAATAAATTTCCAGAAAGAATTTCAAAATTAAGTGTTTAATACAGTTAAGTATATTCAACAGATGGAGAAAATTATTCACATAACAGAGCTATAAATTTTAAAAAATAATTAGGATAACTTAGAAGTTGTAAAATGTAATAAACTATAATCAAATAAACTTGGTATCAAAAGTATTATAATTCCATACCTTTCTGCATCCTATGACAAAGACAGTAGAACTCAATAGGGCTACATCTTTATAAGAACTAAACAGAGGTAATGTGGATAAAGACAACACCATTAATATGTAGTCTTATTGAATCTGAAATTATTTGCCCAGTACTCCATCAAGAGGCTAAGTCATGATGGGGGTGCTAATGCTGGATATAGGCTAAAAAGCACTGACAGAGAGGAAAATAAAGTTGGAAGGCAACCATGAGGTCATGATCATACTTTTTATTACATCTCTCTGACTGTAACACAGTTAAAAGTACACTCAGAATTTGAGAAAATAAGGCATAATTTCTAGATGTCATTATTACAGCAGACAATTATGCAAGAACACTAACCAAAGCAATTACACTACCAGCATGGGGCAACAGCAGCCATTTTGCAAATCCATGTGCACCCTCCTTCCTCTCCTCAGGGATGCACTGAGGGCAGAAATGATTTCTTCCACTCTTATTTCCAAGATTATCTATATGATGATGAGTAAGGGCTGTGCCATTCCCAAGCTTACTTATCATCCCATTAAACAATTGGAAAAATGTGGACAGCGGGAATATTAAAAATTCTGACTGCATGTACAATCCAATTTCCTATGATAATCTTCTAGATCTGGCTGAAAAGTCAAGCACAACAAGCTTCACATCTGGTAGATGCAGTACATCAAGTTACCACCTTCCTCAGCACACAAGCTTTACTGCCAAACGCCAGAGCATCTTGCAGCAGGAGCAATGGAAAGACCTACATTCTATTGTTTATAAACTCATTGTGTGGGATAAGGGTAATTAAACTGGTTCTATTCTCATCATTTCTGATGGCACAGGACAGGTGATTCAAAGATAATTGCACCTTTGAAACGGGTTTTATGGTGATGCAAAATTTATAATTTGTAATAGAAAATTACATTATGCTAGCTGCTAGGTCATTTTTTCCACTTGGATAATAGTATTTTTATCTCTTCTATTCTAATTTAGAAGTCAATGCAGTGTAAATAACTACAGCATTTGCTTATTACCATCAAATCCACAGAAGCAAAGATGATTAGAGTCAATTTTGTCATTTTTGAGTTAATATGGTACAAGGGTATTTTAATGTCTCTAACAAGTGTCAAAGGAACAAATAAAAAACATCAAATACAAACATAGTAGTTTTGAGTATTCTACATTTTGTATATTCTCCAAAAGTTTATTTAGGATATATTCAATATAGTTTACTGTAAGTAGCATAGATAAGCAATCTGGCTAAATCCAAAGGGGCATATTTTGAAGTAGTAAATGCAACTCAGTTGTATTATAAGACTCTGCTTTCTATACATTGTAGAATTTATTAAGTCTTCATTCTGAGATTATTTTATACTTACAAAAAAGGTTGCAAAAATAGCACGATGGAATTTCAGTAAATTTGTTTTCATGCCTCAGTATATGTTATTAATGTAAATAAGAAATAGTAACCAAAACAGCATGATACTGGTACAAAAATAGACACACGGATATATTAAAAAGAATAGATAATCCAGAAATGAAGCCACAAATCTACTACCAACTGATCTTTGACAACGTTGACAAAAATAAACACTAGGGAAAGAGGACCCTGTTCAGTAAATGGTTCTGGGAAAACTTGCAAGCCATATGCAGAGAATAAAACTGGACCCCTACTTATTACATCTATAAAAATTAACTCAAGACGGATTAAAGACCTAAGTGTAAGACCTCAAACTATACAAATCATAGACAAAAAAAAAAAAAAACTAGAAAAAAAAACTCTTCTGGACACTGGCCTACTCAAAGAATTTATGACTAAGACCTCAAAAGGAAATGCAACAAAAACAAAAATTGACAATTAAAATTTAATTGACGAGCTTCTGCATAGTAAAAGAAACAATCAACAGAGTAAACAGACAATCTACAGAATGAGAGAATATACTTGTAAATTATTCATCTTCTGTAGATTAATATTCAGGATCTATAAGGAAATTAAATAAATCAACAAAAATAAAAACATAACCCCATTAAAAAGTGGGAAAAGGACATAACAATTCTCAAAAGAAGACAAATGAGCAGCCAACAAACACATGAAAAAAAAGCTCAACATCATTAATCATAAGAGAAATGCAAATCAAAACCACAATATTACACCAACAGAATGGCTACTACTAAAAGTCAAAAAACAATAGATGTTAGTAAGGATGTTGAGAAAAGTAATGCTTGTACACTGTTGGTGGAAATGTAAATTAGTTTAACCCCTATTGAAAACAATAAAAACATGTCAAAAAACTAAAAATAGAACTACCATTCAACCTAACAGTTACTGGTTACCTACCCAGGGGAAAAGAAATCATTCTACCAAAAAGACACCTGCACTCACGCAGCACTGTTTACCACAGCAAAGTCCTGGAATCAACCTAAGTGCCCATCAACAGTGCACTGGATAAAGCAAATGGGTACATATACACCATGGAATACTCCACAGCCATAGAAAAGAATGAAATAATGTTCTTTGCAGCAACATGGTTGCAGCTGGAGGCCATTATCCTAAATGAATGAACACAGAAACAAAATCAAATACTGCATTTTCTCATTTATAAGTGGGAGCTAAACAATATGTATGCATGGAAATAAAGACGGAAACAATAGACACTGGGGACTCCAAGAGAAGGGAGGGAGAGAGTTGGGGAGGGAGAAGAAAACTAGTTGAAGACCTACATATTGGGTACTATGTTCACTGTTGGGGTGATGGGTTCAACAGAAACCCAAACTCCGGCATTACACAATTTACTCTTGTAACAAACCTGCACAGGTGCACCCTGAGTCTAAAATTTTAAAAATACAAAATAAAAGAAATATCCTAATGTTATATTCAAATAATCTTTTCAGAGACTATTTTCAGAGACTATTTAAAGGATCCTTATCACAGACTGACATGAAAAGTGGGTATTATAAGACATTATTTCTTAACACTTAAAAAGTATGACCAATTGCTTCACCTAATAATGGTATTATGTGCCCCTCTAGAGAGGAGAAAGAAAACAAAAAACCAACACTTCAAGGAACCTCATTAACCTCATGAGGCTAATTCAGAATGCAATAAATACCATCCTGGTCAAGAAGCTCTTCTGTTACAATTGTGGGGCAATCTTATATCACTCTTCAAAGTGATATGAAATTTTTTTTGTTAGCCCAGAAACAGTTTATAGCATGGTATTACTTAACCATGGGGATGATACTACATAAATGTTAACTGGATTTTCCTGATAAAAGCAATGTTGTTTTATAATTTTTTAAATCAATTTCTGGGCTATAGAAGTCATCTGTGGCATTTAGTTGCTTCTATTTGCTGATTACCTTCCATTGAACTAGCTTAGATGTTAATTTATTTGACAATGCTATTTGTTTGTGAAATAAACCAAAAAGAACATTTTCTAATATAGCATTTTACTTAGAATTGATTTAACATTTTGTTATATGAAATAGGTTTATTTACATCAAAGATACAACAAGAGTTTTTTTTTAAAAAAACTGTATGTTACATCCACAATCAACATTTTACTGACTACAGATACAAAACAATATTTTATCATGTCCACCAATTAAGCATTCAAAAAAGCAAACCCGAGGTTCTTCAAGATGAGCTTGCAGTCTATTGTTTGAGAATATATAATTTTTAAACAGAAAAGATAAAATATACAAGCAACACAGCTACTGAAAAATAAGTCAAAGCTATATCCTGTTTCCTCTACTACTCCTTCCAAATTCCAATAGATGAAAATATTCCAATAGGTGCCCACTGATTATATATGGACATATATCTCTCCATAAGGTTAGGAATGAAATTAGTTTAAGATTTATTTATTAGTAGAAAAGAGGGGCCAGGTAACTTAGTAGATGCTATCGTTTCACCTGTGGAGATCTGTGTTTATATCCTAGCTCAAACAGAAAGAAAAAATGAGTTTGATATTGACTTATGTATTTCCCATAACAATCACCTGACTAACTCAAACTGCTTAGAAAAGATCAAAGCCCAAGGCAGCATTATGCAAAAACCTAATAAATAAAACATTTACAGAGAGTATGGAATAATTATATTAATAATAACAATAATGTGAAAAATAATAAAAAATAAAGCACAGGGAAAAGAAACTAAATATGTTTCTTCTCTCTATTATCAATGCTATAGAAGTCAATTGGATAAACAATTATTAAGCACCTTCTCTATGCAACTATTTCTGTGAGAATCTGAGAAATATAAAGATAAACATGTACAAACAGAAGACTAACATAACTAATATGGCTCTCATTCCTAAAGGGTTATGTAACACTAGGTAGGGTTGCATTTACGGAACTTGAGCACTGGATAGGTGACTGAATCTGTAGACCGAGAGAACTGTTCCCAGTGTAGACCAGGGGCCATTGGAATGCATTTCAATCCACAGTGAACCTCTAAAATATGCAAAAATAACTCATCTGAGAAAATAAATGTTCTCCTGATTGAATACAAAATTATGCACAAACATGGCTGAGCTTCACCATTAAGAAGGAGATTATTTAACTAATAGATCCTCAGGCACCAGCTCAGCTTTTTGGAATCTGCTATTTTCAGTATGAGACCCATGGAATTAATACATGCATAAAAGAACACCATTTCACCAGATACCTGTGAGTCCTGTAGCATCTTCAGGCATTTTAACCTAGGAAAGGCCAGGGGAGCGAATTTATCTACCCCAGGGGTAAGAGTCAGGGAACTTACATTATCTGTAGGAAGAATAATCATGGTTCACTTACGCAGTATTTCACCATGTTCTTCCAACTTGTTAGCTCACAGCCACTAGCCTGAACACTATTTGGTCACATGTGACAATATTGCTTCTTAGCCAATTTTAAGAAGGTGGCATTTTGAGGATTAAATGTGGAGGTTTCTGTGCCATGCCCTGTCTAAAGCACCACTGGATTAGTCCATTTTCATGTTACTGATAAAGACATACTTGAGACTGGGCAATTTTCAAAAGTAAAAGAGGATTAATTGGACTTACAGTTTCATGTGGTTGGGGAAGCCTCACAAGGCAGAAGGCAAGGAGGAGCAAGTTATGTCTTACATGGATGGCAGCAGGCAAAGACAGCTTGTTCAGAGAGACTCCCATTTTTAACACCATCAAATTCTGTGAGACCTATTCACGATCATGAGAACAGCATGGGACAGACCTGCCCCTATGATTGAGTCATCTCCCAGTGGGTACCTCTCACAATGTATGGGAATTATGGGAGCTACAAGATGAGGTTTGGGTGGGGACACAGAGCCAAACCATATCAACCACATATTGCCAACGTTTAAGTGTATGTCACACGATAGAACTCACAGTGAACAAAGTACTCCTAACTGAACAGGATGTCTTCACAGAGGAAAAGACCATAAAATATTAAACCTTGAGGTATGTTTTTCCCTTGTTCAACAAGAGAAGTTATACTGTCATACTGACTCAGTTGTTTTTAATGAAGATAAATCATCAAATCCCTCACTTTAAGGCATTTTAAGTAGATAAAGCACTTTGGGATCACTGACAATAACTGTCATTAGAAGATCAGGAATAGTTTACCCCACTTCCTAGAGAAAGAGACTTGTAACAAGGACAACCTTACACTGAGAATTTTAAGGAAAAGTTGAGGAGAGTATTAGGCAGTAGAGGGTGTCTGGGAGTCCTCAGAGTTGTGGATACAGAAACAGGCATTGCTAACAAGGCCTATAGAGTACCAGCCAATGCCATAAACCCAGTCTCACCTACAATTTATCCCTTGGCAGTTTCCATTGTGTAAGTGGACAGTGGCTTCCAGCTGAACTGGTACCACTACAGCTGAACTGGTACCATGGTCAGGGTTCCACCTATGGCCATGTACCACTAGATGTATTAAACAAGACAAAGAATGTGCATCTGCCAAATTTTTAGGTAATAAAAAATGGAAGGATATCAAAGACACTGACCCACTTTCAGAATTCAAAAAGATCATAATAGTTTATAATGTTGAACCAAACATAGCAAAATAATTGTAACAGAGTTAATTAGAAGTCCTTGTTTGTACAAATAGAGTATAACATCAGCACAATTGATTATCAAGGATGGTTTTGTAGTAACACCTAAACAATACCAAGAAAATTTTAAATCAGCAATATGCCAACCCTAAGCAGACTCCCAAGTGTCACATTCCTCTTACTATAATTTATGAGAAGTACTTCAAAATTACAACATTACCTATAACTTTCTTATCACACATTTACTTCTATTACTTGCTAATTTCTCTACAATGTATTATGTTGAGGTATTAGCAGTTGCCTTTGAACAGATATATTAACTGTATTTATACAAATTTGACCCCCATCTCTCTTACTTGCTTGAAGAGGAAGGAGAAATTTACTTTTGGCAAAGATTTAAAGCAAGTGATTCCTTATTTATTGTCTTAGTTATCAGTCACAGTTAGAAAATCAATGATCCTACGAAGTCATCAATAAAGTATTTTATTTATTGCTTGTGTCAAATTACTAGTGTATTTGTCTTCTGCATTTTTTTAATATGACTTTTCTAAAATTGACTTGCATTTCTTAAATACAATGCTTACTGGAAAATTCAGGGAGAAAAAGGGAAAATATTAACATTTAAGTCATGAAGAAAGAAGATTCTTTACTTCTTTACTCAAATTATCACTTTCCCACTCAGAAGCAGCCCTGAGTAATACATTCATTATAATCCAGCAGCACTAGATCTCTTTTAGTCACTTTATAACACTGACAGAATTAATAGTTAAAATTAGACTTCTCATTTTCTATATCAGGGGAGACATCAACATGAGTTTCTGTATTAAACATTCTGGAACATTCTGGAACTGTAGAAAGCCTTTTACATTGATTTAAGGTGATGAATGCAGGATTGTCTGAATATTTATTTAATAGAAATTATGATTATCAACCATATTATACTTTGGAAAAGCAATCATTTTGTCTCTGCAAAGCAGTAATACATTTGCAGCCCACAAAAGTAGTATGTATGAAAAAATATTTTACAGTACTTTTTACAGTTCTGCAGAGTATCACATTACCACTTGTCAACTGGAAATTGTGTTGTAATTCAACCTACTGCAACTATAAGACTGTGTCTTGACTTGATTAAACAAAAGATACAAGTAAATGTGTTTTACATGTATGTGTGTACACAGCAATTCCAGGAATGAAAATAGTATGTTTAGCATCTAACATACAATGAGACAAAAGCAGAACATCGAATGAAAATCAAATAGATTCTACTTTTAATTTTCTATTCCACTTGGTGTCAGTTTTCTAAAGAGTATTTGTCTATAGACAAATCAGCTAAATTTTGACAGCTGATTTTATTTTCTTTGTCTAATATAGCAAAGATCTGAAGGAGAGAGGAATACTATCCTAAAAATGTTCCTCATGCTTCTATCACAGCAGTCCCCAACCTTTCTGGCACCAGGGCCCAGTTTTGTGGAAGACAATTTTTCCACAAATGGGGTCAGGAGGGGGTTGGTTTTAGGATGATTCAAGAGCATTAAATTTATTGTGTATTTTATTTCTGTTATTACTTTGTAATATATAATGCAATAATTCTACAACTCACCATAATGTAGAATCAGTGAGACCTCTAAGCTTGTCTTCCCATAACTAGACAGACCCATCTCGGAGTGATGGGAGACAGTGACAGATCATCAGGCGTTAGATAATCATAAGGAGCATACAACCTAGATCCCTCACATGCACAGTTTACAAGAGGGTCCGTGCTCCTATGGGAATCTAATACAGTTGCTGATCTGGCAAGGGGCAGAGCTCGGGCAGTAATGGGAGCAATGGGAGCAATGGGGCCATAGGAGTCTGGCCATGGAGCTATGGTTGTCCATCCTAAGTCTCACTGGTCACCCATCCAGGGCTGAGGGGTCACCATCTCAATGTATGTGTTACCTATTCATGGTGAAATGGGTTGGGAGCCTTGGATTTAGGTAACTGTGAGATTCACACATGGAAGAAAAACTATGATAAATATTACAGAACAAGGAGAATTTCCCCACATCCAAGTTATAGAAAATGTTTTCGGATGACTGATAAGATCATTTGCAAACATCTGAATTGCCATGATGCCGGGAAGCACAGTAGTTAAAAGGGAAGGCTTTGCCGTGTGGATGCCTCAGGTCACAATCTCACCCCTTCCTAGCCATGTAAACATGATGAAGCTACTTAACTCCTCTAAGCCTCAGTGTTCTATTCTGTGTAATGGGGATAATAACAGCACCCACCTCACCAGGTTGCTGCAAGGATTGAATAGCTTAATATATGATAAGCCCTTAGAGGAATATTCAATATATATTTTAATATAAACACACTGAAATTATTTTATTTTCTAACAATTTCAAAATATGGAAAAGTTGCAAGAAAACAGAAATTTTATTTGAGACATTTGAGAATAATCTGCTGTCATATTAAGTACATTCTTTATATTTAAATACTTAAGTTCTTAAACAATTTTACTGTTTTTAAAAAGTAATGACATTCTCCTACATAATGATAAAACCACCATTAATATCAGACAATGAGCAATGATATGCTGCCACCATCAAATCCTCAGACCTCATTCAAGTATCAGCACTGCTCAAGTAATGTTTTTTATAGTAAAAAAGAATCCAGTTAAGAATTATGTGTGTATTTGTTTTCATTCTTTTTAATTTGGAGGAGATATCAGTCTTTTTCTGACTTTGATATCTTGACACTTTTGCACATTGCAGTCCAATTATTTTGTCAAATGTTTCTCAATTTAGCTTCGCCTGACATAATCTCACTATTAGACCCATATTACAAATCTTGGGCAGGAATAAAAAACAAAAATGATTCTGTGTTCTCAATGCATCCTATACGTTTGTACACATTTTGATTTGTCTCATTAGTGGTATTGGTAACTAATTATTTTATCAGGTGGTGTCTTTCAGGCCTCTCTAATAAAAGGTTAATACTTTTTACTTTGGAGTTAATAAATATTTCAGGGAACATTATTACAAAACTATTTAAATATCCCACTTCTAATTAATCTTTCAATATAATCATTTGTCCATGTCAGTATAGACTCATGGATTTATAGTCTATTAATGGGTTATAATCAACTGCAACCACTACTTATTTTGATGCTTGAGCTCAAAAGAGGCCATTTGACATGATCCAATCATTTTCTGTGTACTTTGTTTTCTGGCACAAGATGTTCTAGGCTAATCTTGAACCTTTATCCAACAGTCCAGGCATCAACCATTTCTCCAAGAAACATTAGTTTCATTGTAGTGCAGAATAGTGTTTACAATCCAATATCTGAACACTAGAGGTACTTGTTGGTAGAGGGTGTCACTTCTCCCAGGACCTCTCAGTGGACAAAATAAAGGAATTCACACACACACACACACACACACACACACACACACACACACACACACACACACACACACACCGAGAGAGAGAGAGAGAGAGAGAGAGAGAGAGAGAAAGAGAGAGCACGTGAGCTATCTATATAGAATCCATAAGGTTACACAATACATTCAATTTCAGTCCATCACCATACAATTCATTCTAGTTTTTTGCTTGCCATATTTGAGTACTCTTTAACAGTTAGAAACCTGGATCCTGAATCATTACTGATTTGGTCACAACCCCTGCACATAACCAATTTCCCATCCTCACAACTGCAGTCACTCCCTTCCCCGATACAGATACTCTCCTCACAAATGCTTAGTCTCTGCTGTAAGGTGCCCCTCTAGCAGAAGTGCATGTCACCCCTCTCATGTCTGACTCCTCTCTTGGTTATCTTCCCATATAAATTCCCACCATATCATCCCTGCTTGGGTTATAGCATCCAGCACTAGGCCATTTCCATGTGTGGTCTTCTACACTTCACTCTGAACCACTCAAATCACCTTCACACTCCAGAACCAATGTCTATCTTCCTTAGTCCTGCCAAATGGATTTGGAATAAATTATTTCAAGAAAGGGAATAAAAGAGGAAGAGCAAGAGCTTGTATTTTACTTTTACTTAAAACATCTTGTGAGGTGCAAATGCTCTTACGGATCTTAAAGTGCTTTGGAAGCAGGGAAGCATTATACAAAAAGTCAATGTATTTGATTCTAGATAGTGCCCCCAGCACAAACACCTTTCTCCTACATCACAGATCCTTAGAAAAACTAGAAAATAAGAAAAGAAAAAGCTAGTTAGATATAGGAGTGGATGGATGTATATTAGATACAGATAGATGCTAGATAAATGAAAGGGGACTCTCTAGAGGGCTACGAGGGAAATTACTCTGAATAATTTCTAAAACATGCATAGGACTGTGCTTGAATAAGGAAACCAAAGTGCTTGGATAGGAGAAATGCACTGGAGGATCTAAAATCAAGTGATAAGTGAATAATTGAGATGGTGCAGGAGGAACAGTCAGATAGAAAACATTCTCTGTTCTATCCCCTAGCTTCATTTCTCCCAGCAAGGTTGTCCTCCTCAGGTCAGAACAGAGTGTGGACTTGGTTCAAAGACAGGACCAAGTGGTGGCTGGTGATGCCCAAGAAGAAAGAGAACACTTTTCTTCTTATAAGGCCAGCCAAATAATAGCAGCTATGGCTGGGCTTTCCTCTCCTCCGAATCCCAGTGAGGACAGGTTGTAGCAAAACTACCTCAACTCATCTCTCACCTTCCCCTCAGTATGAATCTCAAGTACAGAGATAAACATACATGCAGGTATCCCCAACTTGTAATTTGTGAAAAAAATCAACACCATGGATGTCATACACCAGAGTACAGAGGAAAATATATGAAAATGAAAGAGAAATTGGGATCAGATTCAAAAGCGCCTACATATTCTTTTGCTATTCCAACACTGAGGAATATGGAGATACAAAATAAATAAAAGAACTTCCCAGAACTGAGGAAAATAAGGGTACTTACGTTGTGAAGGCAACTGAGAGTAGAAGAGGACTTCCTAATCAATGATAGAATGAGTAAGACATACTAATGTTTAGCAAGGAAGACATGCAGAAGATATGATTGACTATCTGAGTATTGGCAAAAATATCAGGAAACCAGTGCCAGTGTAGCACTGGGCAGGGCAGGAGAAGAAGGGATGGATGCCCAAATCAGGGCAAGTTCAGTCATGTTTTAAAAACTAAAAGTTATATGTTACGACTCAGAAAGCTTGTATAACAAGATTATAACTTTTAAGAAAATGTGTTCCTTACGTTGATAAGTATACATTCATCGTCTTAAAATTGGAAACAGGTTTAATGCTACATTTTTTGAATTACTGAAAGTTAGTCAAATATCAAGTGACTAATTTAGTTATTATTGCTATGGTCTAAATAGTCTCTTAAAGGGTGAGCAATATTTGAATCAATAACATAAAGATATGATCCTTTAAAATTATTATACATACATTTATTATTTCATAAATCTTTTTTGCTTTTACTTCAGTACAATTATTAGACTATGCTATAATCCAGACTTTCACACAATTTTTGTTCTGTTGATACTAATGTCAAATTAGAGAGCCTTCTGAAGCCACTGTAGTGTTTACGTAGTTTTTATTCATTGTAATTGGCAGTCATTTTTCACTGCTGAAAATATGTAAGCTGGAATTGTCATGGAATTGATAAATAATAATAGACTAAAAATGAATAATAAATTTTACATCCAGTTTTATATATTCAAACACTGTAATAGACTACATGATAAATAGACTATATGATAAATTATAAATGTTGTAGAAAATATTATAAAATATTTTCATTTGGTTGTATAAATCACTACCCCATTTAAGTGTTATAATTTTCCATAACACTTAAATCAATATCTAGGTTCATAAAAATATTTTTAAGTTATTTCTTCCAGTTTTTCACTGCAGAAGCATTATAAAGAAAAACAAATTAAAAATTAGTATGCTGTACACTTTGGTTAAATCTCTGAGATTATATCTTGCTCTAGAACTACCAGAAATAATCTCAGTAAAAAATTAGTTTTTTGAGTATATGTGTATTTTAGACAAAAAGAAAAAATAGTTTTAGGCTTATTTGTTCCTAAATCTTTTCCTTTATAGTCACATAATTTTTTATTATGTTTCATCTAAATGTTAATTTTTGCATATGTCACATAAACTTCCTTTCTATTAAATTTTTCTGTAAATTAAAAAAATTTTCCAATTTTTGAAAGATGAAATATTGACAGATATTTGGTATTCTTTTAACATTTTTTAATAATGAGCAAGAGTTTATAATCAAATGACTGTGAACAGTACATATTCAAAATTAGTTTTCACTCGAAACCATGGTTTGCATTTATTTGAAGAGCTGCTATTGTTTCACATAACTATTCCACTGCATTTTATTCACTTCTCATCTAAATTATATATAATTGTTTTGACAGTGTTCAGCTGACATTCTCATCATGCATCAACAGGCGATTTCATGTCAAATCTGATATGTGACTCATCAAAATGTTCAATTTTTGGGCACACAGATCAGTGATCTTTAACTTGTTGCATGGAAGAGCATCACTCCTGGCATAGTTTAGGCCACACCCATGGGGACAAATTTACAGTATGCTGCCAAATACATCATGCAATGTTTGCAAATATATAATATATATTCTGGCCTATATACCAGTCATGTTAGTATCATTATTACATGTATATTTGTCATCAAGTTTTAAGCTAATGCTTAATGTTCAAAAGTTTGAACATTGTTTGTTTTTTCAGTTTTCCTAAAAAGTGTTGAATTTTACACTTTTTATTGTAAGTGTAAATTTACTAAGTGTAAATTTAGTTTTGACATTTGCACATTCTACAACAGATGTATAATCAATGAAATAGTTATTAATTTCAGCTTCCTTTATTTCTGGTCTTTGTTAGATCATATGCATAATAAAAGTATGCTGTTTAGAATTTTTATTTTGTGCACTCTCATTTGCTAAATATATACTATATAAACATAGTATTTTAAAATTTCTTCTCTCACTTGATTTCTCTCAAAATTACCCATCTATTTTTATTTCTCCATCTAGGTATGTTAAAAATAATAATATAAGTTCTATATGTGAAAAGCTAATTTTAAAGTATTTACATTATTATAATGTATATATAGTAAAATATATTATTGACTATAATTTTAAATTAAATGCTAAAATTAAGATAAAACAAGAATTTTAACTAATTTTTAAATCAAAATTATTTAAATAAAACCAACATTTACATTTAGTTTCTGAATGTTTAATTAAATCCTATTAAATAGTTTTAGAAAAATAAAATTATTCTCAGTCTTACAATTTAATAACCAGCTAGTGACCAATGTAAAAAATCAACATCCTACATCACCTGTGATATACCTGGATTTTATAATAGCATTGTAGATTGTTTAATACTGGAAAATGTTTCCCAGGCACCATCTAGCACTTTTGTGATTACTATGCTAATTTATTGCACCTTGATTGGAACAATGAACAGAAAAGAAAAAAATATGCACTCAGGGCTATTATTGAAAGCAATATTTTATTTTGAAAAAATCTACTAAATATTCTAAGAAGGAGAAATGGACATGCAAATTAATTGGTCCTTTCTCTTACTTTAAGAATTCTTTGGATAAAATTGTCCCCAAACTCTAAGGCAATGTTCATGTCTGATATGGCAGCAGCAGCACCCACAGAGTCTTTTCCTTGGAGATTCACTAACAACTTTTCTTTTGTCAGCATAGGTCAAGAGCTATGGAAAGACATTTCCCTGGGACCTGAAGTGGGTTAATCATAAAATAGATGCTTGAGATACAGCTGTTTAATGTCATCCTTTAGTACCAGATCCAGAATGATAAGCGCCCTTAAGTTACTAATAAATTTATTATTTGGGTTTGTGATATGTGAGGCCAAGCAAAGGGGCACTTCTTTTCCCTAAGGTACCATAGAAAATATAATTCAGTAATATATCCATTCTAAGCAACAGTTAAAAAGAGATATCTATATGTAGTAACACAGAACGTTCATCAAGATATATTGTTGGGTGAAAAAATTGTTACAAAATATATGTATAAAACCATTTATACATATTTTGTATAAAAATGACATTTCTATGTATTCTGCTTATATGTATATAAATAACAGAATTATAGATGCATATGAAGCAGATTAAGAGTATTATCCTAGAGAGGGTGAGGAAAACTGGGCAGGAATAAAACAGGAATCTTAACTTTATCTATAATATTTAAGTTTTCATAAGAAAAATATATTATTAACTATATATTAAAATTTAAAAATTTCCCTTAAAAATGAAATGTGTTAGAAAACTTTTAATTTGTAAGTTTGACAATATAAATGTTACATCATGCATATATGTGGTTCAAATTATTAATAGACTGCTCTTCGAGCTGTTATATTCTTTTCATGCTACTTGATACTATGTATTTCACAGTTCCTTAAAATTTGAATACATCTGCTAATATGATTCTATATTAGTCCATCAGATAGAGACTTTAGTAGTTATCTGGATGTGCCCTTTTTGATATAAAAATATATTTTTTAATTATAGAAAAAAATCCCCAAATATTCATGTTCTGTGCCAAAAGTTGGGCTAAACTGTTTTTTATATGTTAATTTCATTTAATTCCTACAGCAACTATGTAAGAAAATGTTATCATTTTTACAAATGAGGGAACTGAGGGCTGTGGTAACAAATGTCAGCAAAGAACCCAGAATGAGAAAATATAAAAGCCAGAGAGCTGGAAAAATTAAGACCTAAATCTAATAGGTGCTAGGTAGGCAAAAGGAAATCAGGTAAATGCACAGCAAGCATGGAACAAACTCGTTTTAGATTTCCATAGTTTAAGGAGAGAGTCATCAAAAGAGAAAAATGTTTATCCACAATGTCTAAGTTTAGTTGAGCTGGATTCATCCTTCAGAAAAAGCTGAACAAATGTATATTTTAGGCATGAATATAAATAAAGTAGCTATAATGCTTCCCAAATTTAACAGAAAAGAGTCCCCGAGAAGGGTGTACTAAGAAGCAGAGTAAATAAATAAGATTTAGCACAGGAAGGAAAAAGAGGAACACTGAATGGATCAGCTTTCACACCTTCTGGACGGCCAGACAAGATAGGGTTTTTTTGTTGCAAAAACAGCAGGCCTGGAATAAAGACCCTTCTAAGGTTCCATAGGCTTAAGCAGCTTGATACCCCAGTATGCCAAGCTGCTAGTGCTTACAGATAGTTAAGCCAAAGCCAAGACTCAACATTGTTTCACAAGTCCCAGAGAAATCTCATTGAAATTTTAAATATGTAACACAAAATGCAATCTAAAACTAGTAGTTAAATAAGGTTAGAATTTATAGAATACCTCCAATGTTTTCAAAGTATTTCCATCTATCCAATTCTTGCTTAAAGGAGTACTTTTACTTATTTTCCTAGAGAAATGTGTGCCCTTTCATGATTTTAGTGTGTGCATGTATTTGCATTTTATATATAAATATTTTTTTTCCTAGGTAACATACATTATCTTTCTCTCCCACTTGGAAGGCTCTGATTTACAGCAAGGCATCTTTAGCATCTTATGTCAGCAATATGAATTGCAAGCAAAATTTTAAAACCCAGTGAAAAAGTAACAAGCCACAGGGGGTTCAATGTGGAAGAAAACCTACACTTTTCTTAAAAAAAAAAACTGCCACAATCAGCACAACCATGCCACCAAATTTCACAAGAAAGCTCAAGGTTTACAGATGAGTTTCTGATTCCCAAAGCGATTGTGAAAAATGACCCTATGACAATTTAGGTGATATTTACTTTCCCAAGTCTAGAGTCCATGTATGCCATGACTGCCTATCAACCACAAAACTCAAGGTTGTAACTGGGGACTACCCATACTGCTACACAGCCTAAGGAACAGAAGAACATGAGGATGGCTCAGACTAAAAAGGGGGTGGTATCTAGAAATAGGTTCATTCTTTAAAGGCAAACAAAGTATTTCTTCAGGACAGAGGCCTACCTGCTTTTATTGCACCTCTCAAATAACTGCATTTCTAACCAATGCAAGGTTTGTGACAACCCTGCACCCAGCGAGTCTATCTATAGGCATCAGTTGTCCAACAGCATGGGCTCACTTTGTGTCTCTGTCTCATATTTTGGTAATTCTCTTATTTAAAATTTTCACTATTATATCTGTTATGGTGATCTGTGAATAGTAATCCTCAATGTTACTATTATAATTGATTTGGAATGTCCTGAGGCACACTCATAGAAGGTAGTGAACTTAACTGATAAATGTGTGTGTTCTCACTGCTCCACCAACTGGCTGTTTCTTCATCTCTATGCCTTTCCTTGAGCTTTCCTATTCCCTGACACATGATAATATTGAAATTAAGCCAATTAATAGCCCTATAATGGCCTCTAGGTGTTCAAATGAAAGAAAGAGCCACAAGCCTCTCACTTGACATCAAATGCTAAAAATGACTAGGCTCTGTGAGAAAGGCACAAATAAGCCCAAGATAGGCCAAAAGTTAGGCTTCTTTCACTGAACAGTTAGCAAAGCTGTGAATGCACAGGAAAAGTTTCTCAAAGGAATTAAATGTGCTACTCCAGTAAACACACAAATAACAAAGTGAAACAGCTTTACTGCTGATATGGAATAAATATTAATCATATTAGAGATCTGGATAGAAGATCAAAACAGCCACAACATTCCCTTAAGCCAAAGCATAATCTAGAACAAGGCCCTAATTCTCTTACATTTTATGAAGGATGAGAAAGGAAGCTACCAAAGAAAAGTTTGAAGCTATCAGAGGTTGATTCATGAGGCTTAAGAAAGGTAGCCACCTTCATAATATAAAAGTGCAAGGATAATCTGTAGCAAAGTATCCAGAAGTTCTAGCAAAGATCATTGATGTAGGTGGCTACGCTAAGCAACAGATTTTTCAATGTATGTGAAACAGCCTTCTATTAGAAGAAAATGTTATCTAGGACTTCCATAGCTAGAGAGAGGTCAATGCTTAGCTTCAAAGCTTCAAAGTACAGGTCTTCTTATTAATGGCTAAATGCAGCTGATGACTTTAAGTTGAAGCCAATGATCATTTATCATTCCAAAAATCCTTGGACCCTTAAGAATTATGCTAAATCTACTCTGCCTATGCTCTATAAATAGAACAGTAAGCTTGGATGACAGCATATCTCTTTACAACATGCTTTACTAAATATTTTCAGTAAGATGTTGAGATCTGCTGCTCAGAACAAAAGATTCCTTTCAAAACATTACTGCTCATTGAGAATGTACCTAGTCACCCAAGAGCTCTTATGGAGATTTACAATGTTTTTATTACTGCTAACACCACATTCATTCTGCAGTTCATGGATAAAGGAGTGATTTTGACTTGCAAGTCTTATTATTTAAGAAATACGCTTCATAAGGCTATAGCTGCCATAACAGGGATCCCTCTGATGGATCTGGGCAAAGTAAACTGAAAACCTTCTAGAAAAGATTCAGTATTCTAGATACAATTAAGAACATTCATGATTCATGGGAGGAAGTCAAAATATCAACATAGGAGTTAGAAAGAAGTTGATTTCAACTTGCATGGATGACTTTGAAAGGTTCAAGACTTCAGTGGAAGAAGTAACTGCAGATGTAGTGGAATATCAAGGAAACTAGAAATAGAAGTGGAGGCTAAAGATGTGACTGAATTGTTGTAATCACATAATAAAACTTGAATGGATGAGGAATTGCTTCCTATGAATGAGCAAATAAAGTGTTTTTTGAGATTGAAACTACTCCCAATAAAGATGTTTTGAATATCCTTAAAATGACCACAAAAGATCTGGAATATTACATAAACTTAGTTGGTAAAGCAGCAACAGGACTTGAGAGGATTAACTCCAATCTTAAAAGAAGTTCTATTATGGAAAAATGCTATCCATCAGCATTGCATGCTACAGAGAAATCTTTCCTGGAAGAAACAGTCAATCAACATAGCAAATTTCATTGTTCTCTCATTTTATGAAATTGCCACAGTCACTCCAGCCTTTAGCAACCACCACCCTGATCAGTCAGCAGCCTTTGACATTGAGATAAGAATCTCCAACAGCAAAAAGATTATGACTTGTTGAAGGCTCAGATGAAAGTAGCAATTTTAGCAATAAAGTATTTTTAAATTAAGGTATGTATATTTTTAGACATAATGCTATTAAACATTTAATAGACTCCAGTATAGTGTAAATATAGCTGTTATATGCACTGGGAAACCAAAAAAATTGTGTCACTCACTTTATTGCAGTATTTGCATTATTGCAGTGTTCTGGAATCAAACTTACAATATGTCTGAGGTATGCCTGTACACATACTCTAATTTAGTGGTAAATGTATAAAATTCTAAAGAAAAAATAGCTTTGGAAGACTTTTAGCAAGTTAGTTGGTTTCAGCTTTATCACATCAGAGGGCTAGGGATCATAAAAATGGTTGCAACTTTCTTATTACTTATATAGAAAACCTTTAATTTCTATAGAAATTATAAATCTCTATATAGATCATTATAGATTTTAATACATGATTTTACTTACCTCTGTGAAATTTATTAAAGTTTAGTGTTAATATGCTTCATAAATCTATTGTAACTTCTTGTGGCAGTTCACATTTAGCCTTCACCCTTATAGTCCCCCAAAATTTAGCCAAAAATAGCTAATGCTACATAAGCATATGGCTCTATGGCATAAGAAAAGGACAATGTATGTTATTCATGGATTTCTCACTGTTTTTGAAGCTCTGGCTTTCAAGCAAATCTTCTTAACACTGTATTAAACACAACCATTAGTATTATCTTTGGAAAATCAAGCATTATTTAGACCATCAATCAAATTCATAGGAAAATCTCACATTATCCCTAAAGCAAAAATGCATGTAAGCACCTAATCATGCAAGAGGCTTTCAGTGCTGAGAAAATTAATTGCATAGCTCTAGGTCACTGACCTGTAGTAGTTTTATAACCTGAAACAGACAATGGAATAGAGCTATGTCCCTGTAGGTCAAATGGTCAACAGAGAAGTGACATTAATCTTCAAAAAGTTTAGACATTTACATGATTTAATGGGGAAAAAATTAGAAAAAGTATCTGCAGGTATATGAGACATTCCCTTGTTTTATTGTTCAAGAACGACACAACCAAAAATCAAGTTAAGAGACATTTATCTTTTCCATGTAATCATGTAATAGATACTACAGAATAAAGGCAACTGGGTTTCTCCAGTATGGAAATTTCCCTGTAGTAGATGTAGTACTGTATGCAATGATGTCCAGTCTTTCACAGATTTACCACCACAACTATCCACACCTATCCCCATGGAGTACTTGCTTCATGGAATGTTTAGCATCTGTTTCCTCCTGTTCGTCCACAAACTCCATAATGCCTATTATCTATTTACAAAGCTTAGCACATGGTGGTTGTTCTGTAAATGTTTCCGCAACAAAAGAAGGGACGAAGAGAAAAAAGGAAAAAAGAAAACTGATCATAAAACATTTAAAATAATTAACAGAAAAGAGGTTCTAATATTCAGCAAATATGAAGCAGCTAGACTAACATTTTTTTTTTTAGAAAGAGAGAGGGGAAGTTTTTTTTTTTTTAAGAGAAAGAAAGAAGTAGAATAAAAGAGAAAAAAGAAAAAGAGGGAGAGAGAACGAGAATCTTGCTCTATTGCTCAGGATTTCATTTAAATCTGTGAAATGCTTATGCAATTACTAAAAAGTGATTTA
>CAUYQU010013870.1:0-24044 GCA_963574635.1 Cheracebus regulus | reverse complement strand
TTTAGGAACAGTCAAAATGTAAAATGGTGAAAAATAATCTGTTTAATTATGTTATTACAACCTTCTAATGTGGTTCCAGTGCTGATTTGAGAGAAAAAATAAAACTACCTACTGCATATGCTCAGCAATAAATTTTGATGTCCAAAAATATGAACAGCTTTTAGAGGTACTTTCACTTCAATATACCAACATTAAAAACTAAATACATACCAAATTGTGTTTTCCGCAAACCATGTCCTACCAAGAGAATACCAAAAACTCAACTAAAACCATAATATTTCACTTTATCTCTAAATCAAATTCAACTGTGTGAATTTAAATAATTTACAAATAAAATATGCATAAAAACCTCAGCCCTTGAGCCAAGTTTTACTATGAAGCAATCTGAAGCAAGCAAGATTTCAGCCTCAAATTTTCTTGTAAACAAAGTGTGGAAGAATATAGTACTTTAAACCCAAGATAGCAATAATTTACTATTTGTCTTAATAAAGATTTCCAAATTGTTTCACATTAGCAGTTAATAGAATATATACACAATAAGAAATATTTACCTATCAGAAATATAATAGCTTTGAAATAAAATAATAACATAATCTAATTTTCCCTTTATCTACTATCTTGGTCCAAAAGATTTAAACACATTTTTTCTATATTAAGATAGTTATATTCCGTCACTTTGCTGTGTGATGTTAAATATAGAAATAGATATCTAATGATCTGTATGCAATCTCTTTCATATAGATAATGTCACTTCCAGATTTTAGGAGTATACAAGGTCAACCTAAATATGTAATGTGTCTATTGCTAACTGGAAAGTAACCCTTATATTTAGGTTTATAATGCAAACACGTGGTTAAATCACAGTATTTGACATTTTGAGATATATAAACAGTTTTAAATATCTTTTGATCATGAGCAAATAAATATATGCACATATTAATAGATATGTGTTAATAGGTACATATATATGTTATATATATACATGTGTATATTAACACATGTATTTACATATCTATTTGGAGGTATATATGTACATATATAATATATATATAAAATATATATTTTTTTATATATAAAATACATTTTATATATAAAGTACATATATATAAAATATAAATTTGAATATGTACCTATATAATATAGGTACATATATAATATATGTACATATTCAAATATATATTTTTGCAAACCTATTTGAAGGTGAACATATTTTATACAATCTAAAACACATAATGAGTTTCCCAGAGCATGTGTGATCAAACTTTTTGTTACAGACAAACGTTGGAAAGTAGAAAGCATGTAGTCTACTAAGAGGGCCCATTAGAGGCAGATCTTGCCCAGGAGGTCAAGACTGCAGTGAGCTATGGCAGAGCCACTGCAGTCCAACCTAGGTGACAGACTGAGACCCTGTCTCTAAAAAAAAAAAGGAAGTATGGCCAGGCATAGTGGCTGATGCATGTACTCTTAAAAATTTGAGATGCCAACGTGGAAGACTTGCTTGAGGACCAGAGTTTAAGACCAGCATGGGCAAGATAGTAAGACCTTGTCTCTACAACTTTTTTAAAAAATTAGTAGAGTATGGTGGTACGTTCCTGTAGTCCGAGCTACTCAGAAGACAGAGGTAAGAGAATCACTTGAGCCTAGGAGTTCCAGGCTGCAGTAAGTTATGACCACACCACTGTACCACTCCAGCAAGGACAACAGAGAGAGACCATATCTCAAAAAAAAAAAAGTAAATCAATAAAAAATGAAGAGAAGTTAACAAGTATTTTAGACTGAATGAAAATGATATCTCAGTATATCAGAATATGTACAACGTCATGAAATAACTTGGAGAGGAATTTATATCATAGATAAATATTAACAGAGAATAAAGACACAATTGTGTTACTGATCACAAATTCCTTTTAGAAATTAGAAAACAAACAGCAAATAAAACCTAAACTAAGTATAAGTAAAAAAACAATGAATTTCAGAATAGAAATAAGTAATATGCAAAACACAAAGCCTACCAAGAAAAATCAGTGAAACAAAAAGGTGAGTCTTTGCAAAGAACAATAAAATTGATAAACCACTAGCTAGCATTCAGAAAAAACAAATAGAGAACGTAAATTACAAATATCAGGTGAAAGGTGACATATCTGAAAATTCTGCAGATATCAATACAAGAATATAGAAATATAATGAACAACCTCCTTCCTATTTATCGGACATCTTAGATTAAATGAACATATTTCTTTAACTACCAAACTATCAATGTTCACTCAAGAAAAAGATCACCTGATTAAAACTGTATCTATTAAAAAATTTGTATTTTTACTTAAAAACCTGCCCAAAAAGAAGATTCCGGGACTAGATGGCATTACTGGTAGATAACCAAATCTTTGGAAAAAGAAATAATACTAATACATCTTCAAAAAATTGAAAATGAGGGAATGCTTCCCAACTCATTGATGGAGCCAACATGATCCTGAAAACAAAACAAAAGACTGCTTAGAGTAATGTCAGCAAGATGGCAGAATAGGAGTTTTCATCATTCATCTCACCACATTAACATCCCCCTCCACCAGTGATTTCTCCCATGTGAGAGTTTATTAAGCACCAGCTTCCCCAAGCAGGCAACGTGGTGCCCAAGAAAGCAGTTTTCTTTGCACACCACTCTGAAGACTGAGGAAATCTGAAAGGCTGAACAGTTTGAGAACAACTGAGAAAAGGGAAAGGGGGTTCACAACAACCAGGGCATGGAATTCAACAAAAGACAATTGTTTCTAATAACCAACTTTCAAATTCAACCAACAGGCTAGGCACGGTGGCTCATGCCTGTAATCTCGGCACTTGGGGAGCCGACTTGGGTGGATCACCTGAGGTCAGGAGCTAGAGACTAGCCTGGCTAACCTAGTGAAGCCACATCTCTACTAAAAGTACAAAATAAATAAATAAATAAATCTGAGCATGGTGGCACAAGCCTGTAGTCCCAGATACATGGGAGATTGAGGCAGGACAATTGCTTGAACCTGGGATGCAGAGGTCACAGTAAGACTAGACCGTGCCACTGCACTTCCAGCCTGGGCAACAGAGTGAGACTCTGACTCAAACAAAGTAAATACATAAAATAGAAAACAAACTCTACTAACAAAGCTGTGCATGAATCTCATAGAGCACACAACACCTGCTGACTCCCTTCACCCAATTTGCCCATGAATGTCCCAAGCCCTCTGGCTGCCATTCCCATGCAATGTGAAAATGCGAGGACTTTTGAAAAATACAAAAATAAGTAGGAATTAGACAAAAGATTTCTAAACAATCAGTGGATCAAAAAATAAATCAAAAGTAAAATAAAAAATGACTTAAGACAAATAAAAATGGAATCACATCATAACAAATCTTGTGAGAGGCAGAAAAAGCCATTCTAAGAGTAAATTTATGGTGATAAAAATCCGCTTTAAAATAAAAGACCCCAAATAAACAATCTAACTTTATACTTCAAGGAAATAGGGGAAAAAATTAAGCCTGAATTTAGCAGAAGAAAGAAAATAATAAAGATTAGAGCAGAAATAAATAAAATAGAAACTATAAAAATAAATTAAAAGGTAATCAAAATTGAATTGGTTTTTCTGAAAGGATGAACAAAATTGACAGACCTTTAGAGAAGACTCAAATTAATAAAATTATAGATGAAAGAGTATTACAACTGATACTACAGAAATACAAAGTATCATAAGAGACTACTATAAACAGTTATGTAACAACAAACTGGATAACCCAGAAGAAATAATTAAATTCCTTGAAAAGGAAACTACCAAGATTGAATCACAAAAAAATAGAAAATCTGACATATCAATAATGATATGTCAGAGGAGATTGAATCAAAAAACCAAATTACCTCATTAAATAATGGGCAGTGGATCTAAACAGACATTTCTCCAAAGCAGAAATACAAATGGTCAATAGGTATATGAAAAGGTGCTCAACATTATTAATTATCAGAGAAATCCAAACCAAACCAAGATATCACTTCATACCTTTTATAATGTCTATTATTATAAAAGTCAAGATAATATGTTGATGAAGATATGGAAAAAAGAGAACCCTTATATACTGTTAGTGGGAATGTAAATGATCATAGCCATTATGGAAAACAGTATGGAGGTTTTCAAAAAACTGAAAACATAATATAACTCAGCAATCTTACTTCTGGTTATGTAATCGAAGGAAACAAAATCAGTATCTCAAAGAGATGTCTCTACTATATTAATTTCAGCATATGGAAACAAAAGTCCATCAATAGATGCATGTATGAAGAAAATGTGATATGTAAATACAATTGTCACTTGCACACATGGGTGTACCTAAAGGTCATTTTGCTAAATATTGCAAGATCTCATTTATACGTGGAATGTAAAAGAATCGAATTCAGAAAAACAAAGAATAGAATGGTAGTTTCTAGGGCTTAGGAGGTCAGGGAAATGGAGAAAGATGTTGATCAAAAGGTACAAAGTTTTAGTTATGTAGGTTGAATAAGTTCTGGAGACTCAGTGTATAGCATGATTATTATAGCTAACAATACCAAATTGTATATTAAAATTTACTAAGATAATAGAGCTTAAGTGTTCTACACACACACACACACACACACACACACACACACACACACGTTGTAGTTACGTGAGGTGATGGATATGTGTATTAGCTTGATCATAATGATCATTTTAAAATGTACATGCATTCAAAAACTCACAGTGTACACCTTAAGTAAATCCAATATTTATTGTCAAGCATACCTCCATAAAGCTATAGAATTTCTTTTTTAAGTGGATATTTTTAGGAGCGCTGGAAATGGTCTATATCTGGGGTGAACAAGCTGCAGCTCATGAGACAAATTAGAAACACTACCCACTGCTGTACTGGAACAAAGAAATGTCCATTCATTTACATATTGCCCATAGATACTTCTGCACTACAACAATGTTGAGTAGTTGTGACACGGATTTGCTGGACTAAAGAAAAAAATATTTGGCCTTGTATAGAAAAAGTTTGTCAGTGCTTCATCAACATTTTTGTCTGTGTTGTGAATATATGCATGTGTATAGGTAAAAATTTATGGAGCTATACGCATTTCTGCATGATATTGTGTATAAATTGTACTCTCAAGCAAATAAAAAATAATTCAAAAAGTAAGTAAAGAAAACCAAAGATTTCACAAGAAAATTAAACTACTGACTAATATCCTGCTTGAAAAGAGAAGCAAAATTTTTAAAGTTTTAGTTTCTACCAAGAGTGTAATTTGGTTTTATATTTGAAAATAAAGTAATTATAATTTACGATATTAACCAATTTAAAAAAACACATGATCATCACTATATATATATATATATATATAGAGAGAGAGAGAGAGAGAGAGAGAAACAAAGCAATTGACAAACTTTAGAATACATCCTTGGAAAAAAAACAAAAACAAAAACAAAAATGCTCAGCAAGCTGCAATTACTTTTGTGCCAACCTAATAGTAAAAAAGGAAATTCTTCAGCTTAATTATGATCATTTATAGAAAATCTACAAATAAAATTATACTTAGTTGTGAAAGACCGAATACTTTAAGTATCATTATTCTTAAATGATACTTAAGAATGACTTAAAATCATTAGTATTCAAAGCCTTTGTGCTCTTTCCACTTAAATTTGACAATATGTGAAGGTTCTAGAAGTTCAATGAAACAAGAAAACAAAACATAACAAACATGCATAGTGTTTAAAGGGGAAAACTATTCAATCATGATATCATTATGTAGAAAATCAATGCAATTTACTAAAAAGCTACTAAAATTATACAAGATCAATGTAGAATTATCAATTTTATTATTATCTACAAGTAACAAACAAATGTAACATGAAATTCATAAAATAATATTGTATTACTATCAATACATTTTTTAAAAAAATTAGAGATAAATCTGGCTAAGCATGTAAAAGACCTATTCATTGCAAACCACAAAACATTACTGAGTGCAATTAAAGAAGATCGAATTAAGTGATGAGATATATCATGCTCATTGACTGAGATACTCAAAATTGTTTAAATGCCAATTCTCCCCAATAGATTTATAGTTTCAACATGATCTCTATCAAAATCCCATCATGCTTTATTGTAGAAATAGAAAAATTGATTGTAAAACTTACATGGAATGCAAGAGACCTAGACTAGCCAAAACAACTTTGGAAAATGGCAGATTTGGAGGAGTAGCACTGCTTTATAGATCACTCTAAAGCTACGATAATCAAGAAAAGAGGTATTAGCATAATGATAGATCCATAGATCGATGAGCATAGCAGAGAATCCAGGAATAGGTCAACAATGAAATTTAACTTCTAAACGAAAACATAGGAGAAAAACTTTGTGACCTTGGTCAGGTAGGTATCTTAAATATTGTGCAAATATGCACTAAGAGTCTAGTCCATAAAAGACTAAATTTTAAAATTGGATTTTAGCAAAATTTAAACCTTCTGCTCTTTAAAAGACACTCAAAAAAGAACAAAAGAACAGCCACAGACTTGGAGAAAACACTTAAAAATAATATATCTGATAATAGTCTTTTGTCCAGAACATGTATAAATTTAATTTTAAAACTCGATAATTAGGAAAAAAAAAAACTGAGAAAGGCTTTGAGCACTCACTTTACCAAAAGAAGATGACAAATAAACACATGATAATTCATTAGAAATACAAATTAAAGCCACAGTGTTATACAGCATCACATTTTAAAAATGGTTGAAATGAAAAAGACTAACTGTACCAAATGTTATAGGGATACAGAGGAAATGGATTTTTCAAATATTGTTGGTATAAATATAACATGATATGACTGGAAGAGTTTGGCAGTTATTACAAAGTTAAACATCCAATTACCATATGGCCCAGAAATCCCACTTTTAGCAAAGTGTTAATTTATATTCACACAAAAGCCTATATATAAATGCTAGACAGGAGTTTTACTGATAATTACCAAAGTATGTAAATAAGCAAGATGCATATAATGGTGACATATCTATTTACTGGAATACTTGTCAGTAACAATAAAAAAATGACACTTCAATATATAATACAACATGAATGAATCATTAAAAAATTATGCTGAATAAAAGAAGCCAGACTAAAGTGAATTCATTTATAAAATAGTATAAATTCCAAACCTGTCTGTTCTGACATAATGCTGATCAGTGACTGTGTGGATTAGGAGGTGGATGAGCAGGGGTGAAAGGAAGGATTTACAAAGAAACATGAAATCACTTTTGAGGATGATCAATATGGTCATTGTGTTGATTGTACACGGGTTTCACAGGATTATACATCTATCAACATGTTTCATATTGTACACTTTAAATATGTGTGATCAACAATATATAAATTATACCCCATTAAAGTTATTAAGCTTTTAGAAAAGATTTACAAAATGCTATTGCTTAGGTGATAAAATATTTTTTTATTGAATTGCTCAGATGATTTTAAATGTGTCTAAGCCAGGATACACACAGAGATTATTGATTTTTATTTTTTTAATAAAACTCCCTCATACAGTCCTTGAACGTATTCTCTTAAAAGACGATTGCTAGACTCTTACTGTATGTTAGTGGAGAATGACTACAAACATATGTCAGGTAATCCTCCGCCTAGAAATGACTATCATGTCTTTTTGTAATGCTAGAGAAACATACAGATATAAAAGGGGCGGAATGGTAGCTCACTAAATAAACCTAAATGATATAAACTGGAGGGAGCAATGTGATGCATTTGGGTGAGTTTAGGGAGTTCAACTACACATCTGCAGTATATTTCTCTGCCTGAAGGTTTGGTGATAGATCCCTCCAATGGTCTTCCATTGAAGGGATCATTGAATCATGTAATTCAAACTATATAGCCATTGCTATATAGTTACCTTTGGCTTGGAGAGAATCATGTAAACTACATAGTTTGAATTACATGATTCTCTCCAAGCCAAAGGAATACAAGATGCATGTTTTATTGTTCACATTTTTGTTTCTTTTTGCTGTTGTTGTTTAAATTTAGGGTAGCTTTGCTGTTTGGAAATAGGATGTAGAACCCTTCAGATTATAAAACTCAAGGAGAAGAAGACCTGTTGCCTGATGGGAGAGGATGATGGTAAATCTATGTCATGAATGGAGCTGAGGCCACCACTTAGGGGTACAGTAGAAATGGGGCTTGTGATCTTAGGGAAGTTTGGATAATTGCAGATTCTTGTGCCATCACTATGCTGGTGGTATGGTCATGTGAATGAGCCCTAGATGATTGCGCAATAAATCCATCTCCATGAATGTATACTCGATTCTGGAAATAACTCTGGGAATTTAGAGTGAAAATTAAGGTTAATAGTGAAGACTCACACCAACAAAACCTGATAACTCTCTTGGAAATAGATGAGAATAAGCATTGCCTAAGTCAGATCCCAAGAATAAGTTACCTAGGTTCTTGAAACAAGTGAACTTAGGCAATGCAGAGATGTGTCACATTATCACATATTTGCTTCTACACGTTGAAGTAACAAACGTAATAAGTGATTGTACTTCTTTGCTAATAAGAAAGAAGTTGCCCTAAAATCATGTAAGGTGTAATTCCTAGAGGAGAAATGTTTGTTAATACTGGGCCAGTGGATTATATTGGATCCTACCAGTAGGCAGCAGGTGGTGAAGGGGACACAAATGGTTACTGACTAGAATTGAAAATTATTCTATTCTAGGTTTTTTATATTTTGTAGCAGAACCAGTCATAGTGATAATAAATAAAGGATTGGAGGTAGAAATGATCTATCAATTTGCTCACATGGATTTCTTTCCTGTGATCAAAGTGTGCACCAGTGTACAAAGACAAGTAGTGCATGCATACAGCTAATGCAATATGCTATTACATAAACACCTCGCAGACCTTATCACACTTAGAACATTGGTCCCATTGTTTTTCTTGAAGATAAAATGCACAATTAAACATTTTGATTAAAAAATATGGGGTATAAAAAGGCTTGAAGGGATGCTTAAATGAACTAAATATTTTCACAAAAGAAAGTCAGTATAGGAGGGATTTCACTGTCAATATTTTTAGAATTTTGGAAACGAGGTGGTAGAGAATGTGAGATATGACATAACTACATAACTTTATAACTTTTTTACCTTCTATAATTTTTCTTTTATTTCACCTGATTCACATGTCAGGGGGAGAGAGAGAGAGAGAGACACAAGATATGGTATCCATACCAATTAATTTGCCTGGATGCATGCACTTCTAGGGTATCATCAAGGTGGATTATAACTTCCTCATAGTAGTTAAATTAGGACTAAATTGGAATATGGTCTTGTTACCAAGTGACAGGATCAGACCTGTAGATATTTTCCAATCACATGCTGTAACATTTTCCTGAAGTTAGGCTGAAGAAGAAAACCTGATGAAACTGATGCACCTGTCTGCTTTCTGGGAAATCAGTATAACACTTCCAAACCAGACAATGCAACAAGGACAGAACAGATACGAGTTGAAAAAGGTAATAAGTAGTCATAAAAAATATTGTGGTGATTGGGAAGAGAGCACAAAAAGTGAGTAAGGACCACCAGGCATATGGAAAGAATGTTTAAGTTGTTCTGGTGAGAGTATTTTAGCACATGAAAAAAAAGAATACTCTTGGCTACTTCTCCATGCTGCTGCTATGGCCCGCTGATACAGGTAGAAGGGAAATGGAGCTTCTGAAGATTTATTGGCTTCCTAAAGACTGTGTCTGTTTAATTTGGAGAAAAGACCTACAGAATCCCTTGAACACTGAACTAACTGGTAGAAAGTTTGAGGTTTGACCTACTATTTGGTTCACAATTTCTGGGGTATATTTACTAATTTGTTTCTTTTTCTGGTAACCTGAGAGAGAGAAAAAAATAATAACCTTATATTTGTAAGAGTGGAAATTCCTGAACAGCCAGGCATCTACAGCTTGTGTGACTATGAATCAAGATAACACATTGCTAAGACAGGTGTCTGAGTGTGATGGGAAGTGAATTTCCACCACATACCTCAAATATCATTTGTTTTGCTCTTTCATCTACACTGAATCTAAATCAGATTAAATGTTTTTATGGCAAGTGGCAATGGAATCTGAATAGTTGAAAAGAGGAAACATAGTGATATGGTTACCTCACTCTTGCCATGTCTATCCTTTGACACGTCAGAAAACACTTTGAGAGGACTTAATGGCACACTTAAACTGAGATGAATTTAGAATAGAAAATGCCTGATCGATAGTCTCAAAGAGCACACAATATTTTGGTGCCTATTGGATACCTAACCTGTACCTGTGCCACAAATGCCCAATGGCAACAATATATAAAGTGTTTTGAATAGTACTGACCCTACCAGCTCAGATGTAAATTGATAATTTTCTGAGGCAGTCTACAATTGCTTAGTTAAAAGAAATCACCTTTTATATAGTCTGGATGTTTGTTCCCTCTAAATCTCATGTTGAAATGTAATCCCCAGTGTTTGGAAGTGGGTCCTGCTGAGATGTGTTAGGATCATGGGGGTGGATTCCTCATAGATGGCTTAGCATCATCCCCTTGGTGATGAGTGAATTCTCATTCTGATAGTTCATGTGAGATCTGGTTGTTTAAAAGAGTCTACGCCCACCCCTTTCTCTCTCTCTTGCTCCCTCTCTCACCATGTTATGTGATTGCACCTGCTTCACATTTCACCTGGAGTAAAATCTCTCTGAGGCCTCACCAGAAGCCAGGCAGATGCCAGCACCACACTTCCTGTACAGCCTGCAGAACTGTGAGTCAATAAAACCTCTCTTCTTTATAAATTACTCAGCCTCAGATATCCTTTCACAGTAATGCGAGAATGGCCTAATACTACCATTATGATTTAAGAAAAAGATACTTGCTAACACTTATTTATGATACCATGTGAGAGACAATACTCTGAAAGAATAGCATGCCAATTTAAAAAGTATGTACAGGAGGTCATGGTGGTTCATGCCTATAATCCCAGCACTTTGAGAGGCTGGGGTCGGATGATTGCCTGAGGTCAGGAGTTCAAGACTAGCCTGACCAACACAGGATGACCCCGTTTGTCAGCATAAATTTGCAATTGCTTCTATCTCTTTCTTATTCTTCCAGAAATTGGTTACACTAAAGCCAGAAGCACTCTACTGCTATTTCATAATATTTTGTCTTTATAAAATTAGTATTTATAATGCATAAAACATCTATTTAAATAGGAAACATAATTCAGGGGGAAGATCAAATATGTGAGGCAAAGAGGTATAATGGAATTGAAAAATATGTTTTAGGAACAAAGAAACAGGTAACATTTTCTTTCTGAGAGTAAGTTTTCTCATGTGTGATGATGGGGATAATAATGAAATACATATTACAAAATTGTTAGAATTATATGAGATACATAACTTTAAATTCAGGCTCTATAACATGCTAGCTATGTGACCTTGGGCAGGTTATGAATACATAATTTATCTGCACTTTAGCTTCCTCATCTCTAAAATAACAACACAGTACTATTTATTATTAATTTAGTAATTTTCTTTAAAACACTTAAGAATAAGAAATATAAAAAAATTAACTCTTTACAATTAGCTGGTTATGAAAAGATAAACAAATAAATTAGCCAAGCATGTTGGCTTCTCATGAGGTTGAGGTAGGAAGATTACTTGTGAATTACTCCTCAATTTTACAGAAGAGGAAATTGAGCAAGAAAAATAAAAATAAATAAATTTGTTTAAGATCAGAGTATTGAATAGAGATATAAAAGTATGGAAAACCAGTAACTGTATAAAATAATAAATATCAGCTTTATAAAATTTGTAATGTGGAAACTAGTAGTCAGTAACTTGTAGGCCTAAAACAAATATGCTAAGACCACAGTAATAATTTTAATTATTAGCCACAAGTTTAAAAGTTTGGTAAATCCACATAGTATGCAAAAATTAAGAATGAGATTATCTCTTGAACTGGATTCCATGAGTCTAAAGAATAGTTGTTGGCTCATTAGTTGATATTATTATTATACATTCAGTTAAAGGGATCCTTAGGCAAGAGTTACGTGTACAGAAGTTTTGATACAGTATTTATCAAGAATTACTTATCTTTTAATAAGCTTTAAAAGTTTATAAGTAACAGTGTGTGTGTGATGGAGGGGGTGAGGGATTTGTATTCTTCCTGAGAATGAGACGGAAAGCTGCTTCTATATTTTTAAAGAATACAAGCATATAATCCTAAAATATAATCCAGAAAAAGAGATTGTGTTTCTTTCTTGAAACATCTTGAATCACTCACATTTTATTTTTTCATTGAGCTCCTATATCCTACATAATCCTATGGTAATCTCTAGCTGATTAGAATGTTTTATCATTTGATTTAGAAACTAATGTAAGATTTGAGGAGAAATGTAATTGGAACTGAACAACAGAAACAGTCCATGGCTTTAGATTTAAAAAAGGAATTTCGGACTCAGAAAATATTGAAACAATCTAATATTCTATTAGAATAATGTTAGAATAAGTTAATTAAAATTAACACAAAAATAAGGTAGCACTTACAGGTATAGGATTCAGTGCTTATCATTAAAATAACTCTAAACACAGTGCAAAATTCATATAACCTCGATCCAGGTTAAGAAATAAAACTTAGAAGATTGAGACTTATTAAAGCTCAAGATATATTTTTGATGGATTTTTCTTGCCTCAAAGACTTTCAACCAGGAAGTTATTCAAGCTTTTTGGCATATGAGTATTTGCTTGTCATTCCTTTTAAAGAAACATTGACTGCCTTCTCTTCCTCCTCTGGAAACATCTTCATAATAGGCTGCAAAACCCACATCTTAATTGAGTCTTTGTAACAGTACTGTTATTAGCATTTGGGGAAAGTCACACGGTGATTTATTAAAGACTGTGGACTCTCTCTTTTCTTTTTAGAATTCTTTAGCCCTTCTGTTTGAGTTTGAAAGTTTAAATATAATAGAACTCCTAATCTATGATTTTTGATATTGGACTTCTGGAAATAGACTCTACTTCTTATTAGCAGTTGAGTTCTTGATCCATTAAAGGGCATGTCTACAAGCCCTCTCTACTGGATTCAAAAGCTCAGTGCTGTCTCTTCTCTTTTGAAGTCAGACAAATCTTTGTTTAAGAAAAAGTCGATAAGGAGTCTCATACTTTTTCTGACTTGAATAAAATTTCTTTTACATTCACACTGAGAGTTCTTCCCTAAAGAATGATGACATACATTTAGTCGTGAAACTTTTCTCCAGCTTCCATATGTAGATTTTTGTTGCCTCTACTGTACCGAGATAAAGTCCTGATTTAGCTCTAGGTAGAAGTAATTTCATGTGATAATTTCATGTCTAGAATTCTTCTGCAAAGGGTTAAATTTTTAAAATGTTAATCTCAGATCTTTTCTATTGGCTGTAAATGGGACACCTTTCCTATTACTTGTATAAAGAGGCAAAACAAAAGTCTTAGTACTAAATTCACTTAAAATTTAAAAAATTCTACAGTTATAAACAGTAGTAATAAGAAATCAAATGTCATTGCTAAGTGACCTAGTAACTAGTAACAAGAATCAATGCTTATTCATTGTAAAGATTTCACATTAAATTGTATATTTCTGATGGCCACTGAAATAAGGCAAGAGAGAAATGAATAAATCCTGATCAAATGTCACAGTGATGGGCAACAGGATAGAGATGTGAGAAATACTTAGAAGGTGGTAAAGATAGCAGGACTTGCCCAGCATTTTGGAAGTCCAAGGTGGGTGTATATCTTGAGCCCAGGAGTTTGAGATCAGCAACATGACAAAACCCCATCTCTGCAAGGAGAGAGAGAGAGAGAGAGAGAGAGAAAATTAACCAGTCATGGTAGTGTGTGTCTGTGGTCTCAGCTACTCAGAGGCTGAGGGTGGGAGGATAATCTGAGCCTGGGGAAGTAGAGGTTACAGCGAGCCATGACCATGCCACTGCACTCCAGCCTGGGTGACAGAGTGAGACCCTATCTCAAATAAATAAATAAATAATAAAACAAAAAGAGGCCATGCAAAGGTGTCACAGAGACACAGTCACAGCATTAAAAAATGCTGAGGTAAAGTAGAGGTTATTAGAAAAACTTGCAATCACATAGCAGTAGAACACATATGACCCTACAAACATTCATTATACTGCAACTTATGTGGGTAGATAGTTTGCATATATCGTGGTCTAATTTTTTTCTCTATTTCTGAAATTGCTAAGATTTGGTATTGGACACCTGAAATGTTTCTAAAATTCAATTACATTATCTGTCTTATTTCCTGTATTTGTCTTTCCTTAATCAGAAATATTTTCAACTTTACAAAAAAAATTATTGATTAAATAAAAATATCTACTCTTACATGTATAATTTAAGCAACTTCTGTTTTGTTCTCTGAGTGCTTTTACATAGCACTATATCTTTTCTCATGCTTCTGAGAAAGTTGTCTTTGGTCATCCAAGTTTATGTTTTCCTGCTGCCTTGTCTCAATATATGCCTTTCTTTTTCAGGGCTTTCTTCAAATATTTGGTAATCCATGCTTATGCACTCTTGTTTAAGAAGGCACCAAAAAAATTTAGCAGAAGCTCAGTGTCTGTAGCCAAGGCTTAACAAGTGATGTTTTCACATGATAATCTGGAAACAGCTTTAGGGATTTCATTTAGGCTGCTTATACTACTGACATAAAAAAACCTTTTTATTTTCTGCCCAGAGGATATAAGCCTGGTTGCAAATAATAAGCAATGAAGGCAGAAAGTATTTTGTTGGTCAATAATAAGCAATGAGGACAAAAGCATTTTGTCAGCCACCATGTGGATTTTCAAGTCATCCTCTTGTTTTCAGCATTGCACTCCTACAACTAGATGTTCCTGGTAGGCTCCATATATATGTCCCTGGATCACCTTTGAGGGAGACCAGTTTTTAATTTTCTAACAGTATTAAAGTAGGACTCTAAAATTATACCCATTTGGAAAAAAAAGAAGGATTCAACAAATCCTTCTGTATACAAGCCAACTATGCTGCAGACTTTAGAGTTATCAATTTTTTAAGCATTTTATGGTTTCTGTAGAGGAATCATGTTACTTTTGTGCTTCTCCAGATGTGTAGCTCAAATATGTTTCTCAAATTTGCTGAATTGGTTTCCACTAATCCATAAGCTTCTGAACTTCCAAAATTGTGTTGCCATATATTTCTCATTTATTATTTTTTTACTCAAGATTGTGTCCCTTACGTTAATACTTTACTGTCATTTTAGTAAAATTGTAGAAGAAAGTTGAAGAAAATACATGTGCTTAACGTGCCTTTTTTTTTCCTTTCTTTTTTTTTTTTTTTGGGCTGTCGGGGGAGATGGAGTCTCACTCTGTTGCCCAGGCTGGAGTGCAGTGGCATGATCTCGGCTCACTGCAACCTCCGCCTCCCATGTTCAAGTGAGTCTCCTGCCTCAGCCTCCTGAGTAGCTGGGATTACAGGCACAGGTCACCGCACCCAGCTAACTTTTGTATTTTTAGTAGAGATGAGGTTTCACCATGTTGGTCAGGCTGGTCTCAAACTCCTGACCTCGTGATCTGCCCACCTCGGCTTCTAGAAGTGCTGGGATTACAGGCATGAGCCACCATTCCCAGCCCTTAACTTGCCATTTTTAACAGAAAGTCAATACAATCATTTGCTGAAATTTCAACCTCAACTTCAAAAAGTGACATTTGTACAAAATGAATACCTACAGATCACCAAAACTTTGTCATGTTGCTTGTTCTTTACCTGGTAAAATTCAGTGAATCATCTCTCAGAAGACATCTTTTTTTTTCCAATTTTTTAAATATATATTTTATTGTGTTTTAGGTTTGGGGGTACATGTGAAGAAGATGCAGGATTGTTGCATAGGTACATACATGGCAATGTGGTTTGCTGACATCTTAATAAATTACAGAAGTTACATTTTTCAAGATAGGCAGAATTTAATTCAAATATTTATTATTAGCATATGATAGCTAAATGACATTGGAGGAAATGGTTTCCTATCTGATGACATTGTTTCACATCCCTATAAAATAAGTATATTCTTAGAGACTTCATTAAGGGTTTAAAAAACAACTCTTTGAACTGCACAGTTTCTTGGTGAGCTTCAGATGAGAAAATTCATTTATATAAATCAACTATTTAAATCCATAATCTTTAATGGGATAATACAAAATAATCAACAAAATACCTTACAATCTATTGAGAATAATGCTTTGAATATATGTCTATACTTACAGACATCTTGCTTTATCAATGAAGCTGGAAATAATTGAAACATTTTGACTAAGGGTCTCTTTCTTCAAGAATTTTAAGAAAATTGTTAAATTTGATTTTTTATATTTATCCAAGACAGTGTGAAAGTTACGCTATTAATATTTAATATCAGATTTGAGTACAAATATATTTAAATCTTAATCCTCTGTTCTTTCCAAAATAAAATGTTTTCTCTTATTTGTATTTTATTTTTGCAAAGTTCAAAATCATCCTTTTCCTTTTAGAAATAATGCCTGAATTTTCATATTGCCAAGTAATTTTGTTCTGTATAATTAAGAGTATATTTAAATTATATATTAAAATGAACACTATACACACTGATATACTACCAAATAACTGTTTAGCATAAGCATATTAAATAGAAGAATTTTGTGTAATTATGTTTAGAAAAGATAGCACTCTTTACACCTATAAATAATGTTAGACAGATCAGTAATTCACTTACGGTATGAAAGACTATTTTCAAATTTCAAGTATATAAAAATAGGTGAAGAAGAAATTGTTACGTAATTATTACTTATTTGCAAAGGTCATTAAATTTGTTAATAACAGTATAAATTTAAACATATAATTATTATAGATTCCAAAATTTGTTAGATGATGCAAGTACACGAGAAAAATAAAACTAAAAAGTTATACACAAAAATGTTAAGAATAATTATTTTTATTAACTATTATTGGATATCTCTGCTCCAATGGCTGCTATTAAACTAAACCCTGCTAATTCTCCTCTTATTTTCCTAAACTAGTTTTTCTTTTCATTTTATGAGATCCTTTTATTCTATTTTTCTGTTTCTTTTATGAGATCCTAAATACAGAAAATTGACCAAAGTCTGTTATTAATGAAGACACACAATCTGGTTTCTAGTGCTTAAACTGAGTTGGTACTCAAGTTATTAGCAACTTATGATTGAAAAATATTATATGCAAATAGTTTGATAAACAGAAGTTAGTATCCAATAGAAACTTTTAAAAATATTTACCAAGTTTCTTTGGTAAATGATGAATGTATATAGTTCTTTATGTATAGTATTTTATTCACATTTCCTTAGAATATGATCCATATACTAAATGATAAGTACCCAAACTAACTTATTTACGTTTGTGATCTGCCCTCACTACAAGACCAATACTCTCAATATCTCTGGCTCTGTGGGGCCATTTTTCTCACGCTCCACAATTCTCTGACCTGCCTTGTGCTTTGGAAGGCTAATTTTTATAACCTGCTCTTCGGGCTCCCTGGCTCTCTGGCTTTAAGTTGAGGTTGGTCATTGATTGCATGACACTCTCAGGAGATTAGAATATACAAGAGACAGGTTAGAATTTTTATTTCCATGGTTCATTCTCTGTTAAGCCCTTAGTTTGGCCAGGATGCATTTCTTTATTTAAGACTACAGCTTCTGTAGGCCCACTGTATTCCCATTGGTACAGTGCCCACCACGTGCTGCTTTAATCTCCCTTCCCCTGGCACTTCATATCTAGGTGCAGTCAAAGCTTTCTAGTGTTGCTAGTCCTTACATGCTTCCATAACCATGTCCACCTCTTTTAGCAGTAGTTCACTTACTAATTTGTCTTGAGTATCTTTTTCTGAGTGTGTCCTTTTTTTGCCAGTGGGGAGGGCTGGAACCATGGTAATATATCTTCCTCTGTGTGTTTTTTTTTTAATTTCCATTACTAGCATCTTAGGTTTATGCATTTATTGTGTACAGCATTTATTGTTTACTTTTCCCCACCACAATATAAGTGGTACATAAACAGTACCCCTACCACCTATAACAGTTTCCAGTATATAGACACCTAGACCCCTAAAATATGTGTTAAATGGGTAATTGGAAAATTGCATTCAGAATTTCAACTTGGTATGCTGAGAATACATCTCATTTCATAGCTGATTTGGCAAAAAGACCAGTAATCTTGTACTCCCTTGCTGTTAGACTGGTGGAGCAGATATTCTTTTGTATTCAAAACAATACTATCTACTTTTTGGTCGATAGAAGCAGCTCCAGCAGAGCAGATGGTATTCATTAAGGTTCTGAAATAATCTACTGGAATTGTATTGAAGAGGACACTAGAGGTTTAGAATCCTCAGCTGGGGTAAATCCCCAGGTTGTCCTAATGACACGTTGAAAATGGAAAGGATTTTCATTTTTAATTACCATACCTTCAGTTTTTAACTGTAACAACTTCGGTTTTAACCTAGCCCCTCATTTTTTACATCATAAATATGCTTCTTATTTCTATCCCTATTACCAGATACTTGAAAAGAGAAGGAAACTAAATTAATGCACTAACCTCTTGTTTATGTTTAGTGTTGTCAGCTGTGACCCTTTACAATGGGGAGGAACAGGATCACTCTCTTTTTGCCTGTGCAGTTCTGTGGGTTATATACCCAGAGGAATATAAATCATGCTACTATAAAGACACATGCACATGTATGTGTTATTATTGCAGGACTATTTACAATACCAAAGACATGGAACCAACCCAAATGCCCATCAATGATAAACTGGATAAAGAAAAATGTGGTACATATATGCCATGGAATACCATGCAGCCATAAAAATGAATGAGATTATGTCCTTTACAGAGACATGATGAAGCTGGAACCGGTCATCCTCAGCAAACTAACACGGAAACAGAAAACCAAACACTGCATGTTCTCACTCATAAATGGGAGTTGAACAATGATAATATATGAGCACAGGGAGAGAAACAATACAGACCAGGGCCTGTTATAGGGCGGGAATGAGGGAAGGGAATTCAGGATGGATCTAATAGTTGCAACCAACCACCATGGCACATGTGTATCTATGTAACAAATGTTCATGTTCTGTGCATGTATCCCAGAATTTAAAGGAAAATTTAAAAAAGAAGAAAGAAGTGTAATTGAAAGCTAGCAAGGTCCCAGAAAGGAAGTAGTATACTATGGAATAGAGGACAACATGTAAAGAGAAAAGTAGATAATCATGAAAATCATGACAATAATCTGAAATGTTTGGAGCCATTAGAGATTAGAAAACTGAATTAAAAAAGAAAAGAAAAGAAAAATGTATGTAGCAAGCTGTAGCTAGGCTAATAATTGAGTCAAATATTGTATATAATTTCTCTATTTTTCCCTTGCCATTGTTCATTTTTATTTTGGATTTGCCATATACTGTGAGTGGGTAAAAGCAAATTTAATTCTGTCAAATTTCTATGCAACTGGGTAGCTATGACAATCAGTAGTGCTCATCAAATAGTTATATTGTTGTTGTTTTTTTTTCTTTTTTCTTTTAATTTCTCAGTTCACCACTTGATTAGGCAGAGACACTTGACTAGTTTCAACTAGTGTCCTGGAATGTAAACCCTTCCAAATTGATGCAGAAAACGCTACAGTATGGTTCTTCAACCATCTTTTTCTGCTGCAAATACTAAGGATGCTGTATGTTCCAGTGTTCCAATGGAAAAATGTAAGTATATTGCAGTAAAAAAAATGTGTAAAGCCTATGTCACCGTGATTCCCGAGTAACTGTGGGTAGCAGAACCCATGCAAACCATAAGAATGAATTCTGGTTTTTGTTTGTTTGTTTTTGGTAAAAAGTCATAGAAAATTTTAGTTAAGAAAATACCAACATCATCTAACATATCATGACTAAACATCACACCTATCCTAATCATAGCATCTCTTTAGGATAGTTTTATAACTATTCATTTTTTCATTTATTCTACTCTACTTCCTATTCTGTCTTTTAATTTAAACCTCTCTTTCCAAGGTCATTGATTACTTAATTGTCTTCTCTGTTATATTTGAATTATTGACTCCTCTTCTGGATTTTTTTTTCTGTTTATATTCATCATGTTTTAATTATTAGTTCTTTCTTCCCTGTCTGAAATCTATTGAGTACTCAAAGCCTTGAAAGCCTCTCTGGGACATTTTCAGCTAGTGAGAGAAATAGACATATATAAAAATACAATTATTTTTCAACTGTGAAACATCATCCATTTTGGTTATATTATACTGAAAGAGAAAAATATCAACATTGGATTTAAATATAATGAACCTGACAAATTCATGTATATGTTTCTACCCTCAACCTCTCACAGGCAAATAAAAAAGAATGCATTCTAAATTTAGATTTGTCATTCATTCTCTACATTTTCCAAATCATTCATTCTGTATCAAAATCCTCATGAATTGTTTTGGAAAATAGCAATTGCCTTTAATATGTCACCTTGTGCTGAAGCATTCATAATGTAGGACATATTTAAAATTAATAGGGACTTTTCCTTATTCTGTAAACATGGAAATTCTAATCACTTGACAATGCAAAAGGCAAAGAAATTACATACGACATTTGTGTCTGCATATAGAGATCTGCATTCCGCAGAGAAAGTAGGTTCAGATAAGAGGTTTAGTGCTAAGGTTAGTTTTAAGCATATTGAGTCTATAGTCTACAGTGCCAAGTGACTAGGGCATGCTTAGAGCTGCCACCTCAGCTTAGTGCAATCCATAGGGCTTTACATTGTTGGGAACCAAAATTTGCACAATGTAATATAGCTGGGAAAATAGAGACATAACCTGTGGTTAATTAAACACAGGTGGCAATGATACTTTTTTTTTTTAACTGTATAGCACTCATATTAACTCCTTTAAAGAAAGTTTTGAGTGAAACTATCGTGATATCATTTTTGAGTTAGGTATGAGATATAACTCTTGCAGAATTCCAAGAAATACTAACATAGGTAAAAGAAAGACATAAACAATAAAATGGTGATAAAATTTTATCACAGAGGCTGAAAGAATACCTGAAGTTCCTAGGAAAGGGACCATTGAAGGAGAAAGTGGTTAAATAATCACTTCTTTACAAGAAGGAAAGCAGAAGCACTGTAGTTTGTTCACTGTAGTTATTAGAAGGAGCCATTGATTGACGACCTTACCAAAGAGATTGAGAAGAGAGAAAGCTAAAGCCAGATAGTATGGGTTTAAAAAGCAATGAATGAAGACAGTGAATATTATGTAATCTTTCAAGAAAGGTGGTTATGAAACAGTAGGTAGAGAGATAGGCTTACGTATGTTTGTGGAAGCTGGATATGAGGCATCATTTCTTTTTGTATTTAAGATGGCAGATCCTTAATAATGTTAAACGGTGTTAGGAAGGAGTCATAAGAGAAGGAGTGATTGAATACATAGATGACAGTGGGACAAATGAGAGAAAGCCCCCTGAAGTCACTTTACGGCTTTCCTTTCTTTCATTCTTATATATCCTCACTGTGAATTTTAGTTTTCAGTCTTAACCCTCCCCAGAGAGTTCATAGAGCCTGGTGCTTAACAACCACCTGTCTGAGACTGATCCTAAAATCCCATCTCTAGCTGTAATCTCTCTACTTTAAATTTCAGTCCTGGATTTCTAATTGCCTGCTGGGCATTTCCATTTTAAATTCAACATATCTAAAAGCTAACTCTTCATTCTACTGTAAAATAAACTTTGCCTCTTGACTCATTCGTAATGTGTAGATTGACAGCTCTTCTCTGACTATTCCCACTTCCTTATTTCTTTATATTCAAATATTGCCTCTACCCTTAACTGTACAGTGTTTGATTAATCACAAACTTCACAGAATGTTTCCCTATCTGTCTTTAAGTTCTCTCCCCAAACTAATTTTGCCTTATTCTAGAAGCTGACATACACATGAAGCTCACTTGCACTACAATAAGGAATGTCTAATTTTATAGATCTACATTATGAATGAAAAAGGTAATTAAACTGACAACTGCTTTCTCCCCAAGGGAACTTAAACAGGAATTTTTATGTTTTTAAAAAAATTTAGCTCTTTTTACTTAGTTAAGTATGGTATTATACATATATGTTACATTTTACATAAGTAAAATATCAATTTAAGGATTTTTTTCCCAAAAAATAACTGAACATTTAGCCAAGTTAGGTCAGAGAATATTCAGCATATCATGAATGAGTTCCCTCAAGGATGAATTTCTGGTGAAAATAATTCATTTGATAAAATACTTAAAAGCAATTAGGTATCAATATATTGAAATTAAAAAGTTAGTTGAAAGTATGACTAAAAATACTTCAAAGCTATTTTCATTTAATTAAAGAAAAACAGTATGTCTCATTATTTTGGTGATTGCATAAGATGTAACGTAGCCTCTTCAGTTCATTCTAAAGACCTGTCGGCTACCTAAGACCCAGGGCTAGTTACTCAATTGCCAGCAATTTGAAAAAATATATAACATACTTTTCATGAACTCAGAATTAATTCTTTTTAGAAACTTCTGTCAAAAATTAATAATTTCTATTTATTCTTGCATTCATTCAGCCATGTATTTACTGACTTAACTATACAGCAGATTATCCTTATTCATAAAATATATTATATTTAAGTACAATGCTTGATATAATAAGCTATCTATATACTTTCTAGTTTTCTTTGAAGAGCAAAATAAAATATGCAATATTTCTTAAAAAGTTCCAAAAATAACATATATATACATAATTTATGCATTTTTTAATTAAATAAAGAAAATTTTAGTGCATTTTTTACTCTTCATCACACATTTCTCTAAACAAGAGGAACAAAATTATAAAGAACTATTTTCTTGCCCTCATTGAGCTTATGTTTTGGTAAGAAGAGGCAGAAGCTATAAATGTATAAAATAATTAATATATAAATAAATAAATGACATTCTGTAATATGTGAAGTAAATTTTATGTATGAGCATACCATATAAAATAATTGCATATAGTAGTCTCTCAATACACAATACTATTTTTTACATTTTAGAGAGCAATGAAGAGACATAAAGAGATAGAAAACATGGTCTTTCCTCCAAAAGCCATTAACTATTCGGAAGTATTAAATTATCTGGCCGAAAAAACACAAATAAAAGTTTGTCTCACATAACAAGAACCATAGTTAGGCTACTGCTTTCGTTGTATCAGTGGCCCAACAAAGTCAGGACCAGGATACTGAGAGTTTCTAACTATAAAATATAGGAAATTGAGTATTTAGATTTTATGAATTAAAAGAGAGAGAGAGAAAGAGAGAGAAGGAAGATGGCATTGAGTATTGTTTTAGATTGGCTTCCATAGAATCAGAACCTGAGATTTATTTTGACAGTGACTTGCTTTGGAAAATCTAGTAGAGATAGGGGGATAAGACAAAAAAAAAAGTAGAAAACCAAGAAAAAGTTCATCATCAAGTCTGGTATCCAGTGACGCTTTTGATTCAATCTCACGTAGAATCTTTAGAGTCAGTGGCAAGGTCACACCATTGCCTTGTGTAGAGCAGAAGAAATACACTAACCAGTCATTGGATCAGAGACACTTCCTGGAAGGAGTAGTTGCTTAATCAGTTCTGATACTCCATATCTGAGCTCTGGAAAACTAGGAGAAGCCCTTGGGAATGCAATATGCATGTGCTGGCTATAGGGAATGAAAGCACACCATGAAAATAGTAAATGGATCCAAGGACACATTGGCAAGGCACTTACATCATCTTCTACATGTGCTGAGTGACCTAACCTACATTCTGCTACAGAGGGTCAAAATACAAACATACAAAATGTCAAATAATAGTGAAAGTAATAATACTACAGACAATATAACATTACTAAAATTGAGTCAATATATCACTAAGTCACGCATATAGTGAAAAATTTCTGATAGGTTCATTAGGACAATTTTGATTATATGTA
>CAUYQU010013868.1:0-12536 GCA_963574635.1 Cheracebus regulus | reverse complement strand
TAGCATTTCACAGGTTTAAATAAAATATTGGTTGGCTGCTTATTTGTTATTTTCACCCCCTATTCCTTCCTGTCTCCATTGTTAAGCACAATTATTGGCATAAAAGAGGTTTTTAATACCCATTTTTAGACTGCATTCTAGCCTGGGCAATAAAACAAAAATCCCGTTCTCTCTCCCTCTCTTCCTCTTTCTTTCTCTCTTTCATTCTTTTTTTCTTTCTTTTGCTCTTTCTCCTTTTCTTTTTCTTAAAAAAAAAAAAAAAATCACCTTAATCAAAAACCACCTAAATCCAAGGGCATCAGCCTAATGGCTAAGGTCAGCATGACCATAAACCACAAATAACATCTCCAACCAGAAACATTTCAGACTGCTCCCCCACCAGAGACATGCTAGCCCCAAGATAACCCCCCTCCGCCCAGGAAGATGCTAGCCCTGAGATAACCCACCTGCTTGCCCAGAGACATTCCAACCCCACCATAAACTTCTCCCCCACACAGAAACATTCCAAGCTTGTAATCCCTCTCTAAAACCAATAGATATTCTTAGTCTGCAAGAGAAAGTACTCCTGACCTAAATCAGCCAGAAGCTCCTTTCAGGTTTTTTTCTAAAATAAACTTGTCTTTGATTGTCAAGGTGTGTTTCATGTTTCTTTCCTCTAACTCTTACATTCCGTGCCAAAACTCAGGGCGGGTGCTGGGGTCACAGGCTCTCTTGCAACCTAGGAAGCAGTGGGCAGCGGCAGCTCATCCTGAGTTAATTCCTGGATCCTGAGGGTCTCTGGCCACTTGCCTGTCTTTTCTCTGAGTTCACTTTGCCCTTATTCTCCCATTTCTCTCTCTCTCTCTCTCTTCCTTGTGAGGCTGTGGTCCAAGAGGCCCTTTGCTGATTCCAACCAGAACATCCAATGTCAGACACTCATCCAGCTGACTGGTAAGATCTGCCCTCCCCTGGCTTTCTCATGGTACCCAGGAAAAGTCGGGTCTGCAGTCTTGGTCCTCAGAGGACCACTGGGACTAAGCTAAAGGAAATCTTGGGGACACCCGGTTTCTTCTCAGCTTGACTGTCCTATTTAGAAAGAGGACTCCACATCTCCATCTTTTGTCTGGGGATGCCTAGAACTAAAACAGACACCCTCAGATTCTTCTCACCAGTCCACATGGGTGCCAAACAATCACACATTCCTATGCCCTGTCCACTTTGCTGTCTTCTTCACAACCTTGCCAAACCTGGCTTAAGCATTTAGTCTTTTATTGTAACATGTCCAGGGCCCCAATACACATTAGATAATGACAGCTGATGGCCCCAAAACAGCACCTTTAAATTGCATATTCTCAGGAACCTTAACAACTTTATAACCAGGAACAGCAAATGGCAAGAGGTTCTCTATATTCAGGCTTAGAGGGGAGACCCCCTCACCTCCTTCTGTTTCCCAGTCTCCACCTCCTCCCTCCCCTCCAGATGGGCAGGAGGGTGAAAAAGAAAAAAAATACCAGAGATTTGGGAAGATGACTCCCTTTTCGGCTCCCAGCATCTCTGCTATCTGTAAGTCTTGAAAGAATTGCAAATGAACGTTATCCCTACTGGCTGGAGCCCGGCACTGGGTCACGCCTCCATGTCTGCACCGCCCAGGCTCCCTCCTGGAAACACCTCTGCCAACTAATAGTTTACTGCCTTTGTCTTGTCTCTGTAAGCCCCCTCCCCTGCTGGTTCCCATTCACGCGGCATATGAATTAGCAAATCATTAAAGCCAAAAGATTGTAAGGTTGGACATCCAACAAATGGACAATGACATGGTTTCACCTCAGTTTCCCCTTTAGCATTGTAACCCTATAAAAGGGGAGAGAAGGTGCTTCTCGGGGAGCTCAGTAAATGAGGCTGTAGCCTCCCTGTAGCTCCGAGCCAAATAAAAAGCCACTTCCTTCCTCACTTCAGTGTTTGAGAGGTTTCTTGCCATTCCTGCTTCACCTTAAATCCCAACCCTCCCTGTGTCAAACTTGCACCTCTGATAAAAACCTTTCTTCTTAATGAAAACCCTCCCCGGGTCTCTCCCTGTGTGTATATGCAAAAATCTTGTTGTCCTGGAAAAGGTTTCTTCCTAGTTAACTGGGAAGAATTACTTTTCTCCACTCTGTCTTGCCACTCTTGGTGCATGTATAAAAAACCCTAAAAATGATTTCTGGTGTCCTGGTACTCCTTGGGAAAACAGAAAAGGTGCCACAAATCCCGTTTTGGGAAAAATCTGTTTTCCTTATGGAAACCCTGGAATTAAAGGTGAATACATACCTCTCAAAATCTTTGTCTTCTTGTTTATTAGGCCCTGGAAACTGTTTTCCTAGCCCTGTTCTTAAAGGGCCCCACCCAAAGGCCAATAATCCAATTGGGAAATTAGTAGAAAAAAATCTTATAACTACTGAATCTTCTTGTGGTTGTCTGTGTGGCTCTATGTGTGTTATGTACGCAATGACTATTAAAAGAGCTCTAATTGGCCAAAAAAAATAATAAGCACTTAAATATTTTTAAGGGAAAAGTAAAAGCTGTGGGACCTTTCAGTTCACATGATGTTAATCTTTAAAACTTACTTACTGGTACAGGCTGGGCGCCGTGGCTGAAGCCTGTAATCTCAGCACTTTGGGAGGCCGAAGCGAGCCAATCATGAGGTCAAGAGATGGAGACCATCCTGGCCAACACGGTGAAACCCCGTCTCTACTAAAAATACAAAAATTAGCTGGGCGTGGTGGCTTGCGCCTGTAGTCCCAGCTACTCGGGAGGCTGAGGCAGGAGAATTGCTTGAACCCGGGAGGCAGAGGTTGCAGTGAGCCGAGATTGTGCCACTGCACTCCAACCTGCCAACCTGGTGCCTGGTGACAAAGTGAGATTCTGTCTCAAAAAAAAAAAAAAAAAAAAAACTTGTAAAGTTAGAAGTGTTTTAAGAGTTGACAGCATGCATTTATTAATCAAGTAATTTCATTCTTACCTCTGCCAAATACTATAAGATGTCAAAACAAAACTATAACTCAGCCCAAACAAAATCTTTGCTTAATTTTTTAATAAATTAAAGATTAATATTGGTTTAATTAAAATAGCTGTATCTTTTAAGCTATTTAATATCCTAACTTCTAATCTTGTGGCCTTAGACAGTCTAGTCCACAGGCATGAAGGAAGTTTGTTTTGGGAAAGGACTGTTATCTTTGATAAAGAAAAGAGAATACATATCTAAAAACTTTTGGCCAGGAGCCGGTGGCTCACATCTGTAATCCTAGCACTTTGGGAGGCCGAGGTGGGTGGATCGCCTGAGGTCAGGAGTTCAAGACCAGCCTAGCCAACATGGTGAAACCCCATCTTATTTAGAAAAAAAAATTTTTTTATATGGTAAACTTTTGTTCTAAAGTAAATTAACTGGTTGTTTAAAGAGTGGGATGTTTACAACAAGTCAGAAAGTTGAGGTATGTCAGAGATTGTCTGTGAAAGTTGTGAAAAATTTTATAAAAGGGAATTTAATGCAAGAAATGTTGTACAATTTAAAAGTGATTAGGCCTCCTGACTGCTTTATAAAATGTCACTATAACTCTCTGCCTGCTTTACAGCTAGGTAAAACTTAGGACACATAGAGTTAAATGCTGGAATAAGCCAGACCTTATCTGTACTTCTGTCTAGGTCCAAAGTTTTCAACAAAAGTTAACAGCATAACATGTATTTGAAACTACTGAAGAAACAGTTTATGTGCAAAGTGTTTAAGGAAAGTAAAATATACTTTTGGTAAAAAGATTATAAGGAGGCATGAGAATGTGGATTTATACCTACATTAAAAGGTTAAAGAATTGTTCTGAAGGTTTAAGCAAGTTTTTGAAAGTTAATTGTAAAGGAAATTCTGTGTGTAAACATATTGACTAAAGTTTAAGGGTTATCATCCAGTTTTTCTGTAAATTGAGCATTAAAATGAAAGCACATGAGTGCAGTCGCTCACCCCTGTAATCGCAACACTTTGGGAGGTGGAGGCGAGTGTATCACCTGAGGTAGGGAGTTCGAGATCGGCCTGAGCAGCATGGAGAAACCCTGTCTCTACTAAAAATACAAAATTAGTCGGGCATGGTAGTGCATGCCTGTAATCCCATCTACTTGGGAGGCTGAGGCAGGAGGATCTCTTGAACCCGGGAGGTGGAGGTTGCAGGAAGCCAAGATTGTGCCATTGCACTCCAGCCTGGGCAGCAAGAGTGAAACGCCATCTAAAAAAAAAAAAAAAAAAAAAAAAGCACAATGGGTTTCTCTTAAAGCACTAACCTGCTTTTTAATAAAAATTGTAAAGGATTAAAAGTGTCTATAGAAATCTTACCTTATGGTCAAACATTAAAATTGGGTAAATGCATCTACATGGTTTTATTAAAAATGGAGTTTAATATTAATAGCACACTAATATAAAGGTAAAATTTGGCTTATTTGGTATAAAATCATACAGGAAGCATTGTTAAATACAAAATGGTGTTTGGCTTTCTTTGGGCTATAGTTGTGTAAATATATGTGTGTGTTCCAAAGTTATGGGAGATTCCTATAATTCTGATGTATCTTAGTGTATAAGTAATAATTATAATTGTTAGGTTAAAAATATGTGCCACAGAGGAACAGATATCCTTGTCAATTGTGTCTTTATGGCTATCCTAAAACTTTTTTTTTTTTTTTTTTTAGGATTTTTGCTCTTGTTGCCCAGGCTGGAGTGCAGTGGCATAATCTCGGCTCACTGCAACCTCCACTTCCTGCGTTTTAGTGATTCTCTTGCCTCAGCTTCCAGAGTAGCTGGAATTACAGGCACCCGCCAGCACACCCCGCTAATTTTTGTATTTTTAGTGGAGATGGGATATCACTGTCTTGGCCAGGCTGGTCTCAAACTCCTGACCTCAAGTGATCTGCCTACCTCAGCCTCCCAAAGTGCTGGGATTACAGGTGTGAGCCACGACACCTGGCCTATCCTAAAACTTTCTGTCATCCATAAACAACTGCTGTCTTGTTTTGGTCCTCTTTAAAAAGGTGGTTTTGTAATCAGCTATAAAGCTCTGACAGGTACTCTTGAATGCAGGTTTCTGATAACTTTGAAAATGATGACATCAGAATAGAGGGAAAACGTTCAGAAGTCTTAAAAAGCTAAAATGTTAATCAGAACAGGGATTAACTGCATGAACTAAACTATAGGAGATTCGAGTGATTTTTTTTTTTTTTTTTTTTTTGAGACGGAGTCTTGCTCTGTAGCCCAGGCTCGAGTGCAGTGGTGCAGTCTCGGCTCACTGCATCCTCCACCTCCTGAGTTCAAGCAGTTCTCCTGTCTCAGCCTCCCAAGTAGCTGGGGTTACAGGCACGTGCCACCAGGCCTGGCTAATTTTTGTATTTTTAGTAGAGACGGGGTTTCACCATGTTGGCCTGTGGGTCAAGATGACCAGGGGCAAACCTATGTTATTTCTAGTTAAATAATTACAAGCTTGCTTTGCTTATTGGACACTGAAGTTTATACCCCAAACTAAGCTAAATCAAATATTGATGCAGTAAAATAGAAATTAGGCGGCAACAGGAGGCCTAAGGAAAAGACCATCTGAGAGCGCTGTAAAACTGTGGAACACCAGAGCAGGAAATACTGCTTTGGTCCCATGAATGCCTTTTCAACATGGAGGTGGCATGAGGGTCTTGTAAAGAAGGCTCATGCAAGATCTCTGAGAAGGGAGGTGACCTCTGCTCACAAGATCGGGGAGGATCTTTGCAGATGGGAGCTTGCAAGGAAGAAAAGCCTTGCAGAGCAGAGATACTGGAATGCCACAGGCTCTGCCTAGGTTCTCAGAATATGGAGTAATTTTGATTGCTCTGTGTCCGCAATACTTGGGAGATAAAAGCCCCTTGATGTATTGGATGTGGTCAGATCTGGTAGATAAGGTGCCTTATCCACTGTGCTTCTGATGCAAATGCAACTTTATAGCAACCAGTGGTAGAATTCAGTGTTCTAGCTGTGCCTAAGAATCACACCTGTTACTGAATACTGCAGACCACACCTCTCCCCCTGGCTATCTTGACCCACATTAGCTTCAAGGTCTTCTACAGTAGTCTCAAGGCCTCCCCTGATCACCTTCCCTGCTCCCCCATCCCTCAATTAACAAGTGTGTGCACCTGTGGAAACCGGAACTTGGGGTCGACACAGTCCCCACGCTTGTGTTGGTCTCCTGGACCCATGCTGTAAAATTCCACTCTTGTGTCTTTGTCTTTATTTCCTTTTCTCAATCCCTCATCACCACCAGGACTAAAGGCATCCACTAACAGGGTTGGGGCTGGGACCCAACATTGGCCAGGCTGGTCTCCAACTCCCGACCTCAGGTAATCCACCCACCTCGGCCTCCCAAAGTGCTGGGATTACAGGTGTGAGCCACCGCACCCAGTCTGGAGTGGTCTTTTTAATGTATTGCTTAAAATATTGCTAATCATTTGTTTTGCTTTTCAAAGTCAAAGATGTTTTTGAGTTTTATTAACTGAAAGCTTTTAACAATTTAGTATACTCCCATGAACAAAATTCGGAGCATAGTTGTTTCTCTCTACCTGATTTTCTCCAGACTTTAGAAACTATCTGTAACTATTCTTAAGGCATGGTGGTATAATTATTTGCATAAGTGCAATAAGAATGTCTTCTTTTATAACAGGACACAATTGGAAAAACTGGTTATTTTACCAAGGCTTTAAATGAAACAGTGTGCTAGCCTTTAAGGAATCAAATTTGACTTACAGAGCCAATAAAGTTCTTGAAAAGGTAGCCTCAGATTTTGTGTACACAGTCCTGGTATGGGTTTCTGATGTGTGGTAAATAATGACACTTTCTGACAGGCTGGGAACCCCAAGTTATCTTGGAACCTTAGGAGAGGAATTCATTCAACTCATATGTACTTAATGGTACAGATCCATGGCTGGGCTTTAAAAGGGTCTTACCTCAGATTCCTTCTATGAAACAAAGTTTCATCAAAGCCAGTTTAAAAGGCCTATGTAGCAAATAATTAAGCCAAGTATAAAAAAAATCATAAAGCAAATCAGTCTTAGTGAGGTAGGAGACCCTTAATCACTCTTAAGCATCTAAGACTATCCCCTCCTTGACTTCCACCCTGCATTTCAGTAGAAGTAAAGGCTGGCAGACTCGGTGCCACCTAATCGCCCTCCTACAGATCGCAGGCATGGTGTGGAGGAATCTTTCTGGAAGGCATTGTTTTTACTTAAGATCAAACCCCCACCTAAGTCACTATACCCCATGCCTACTCCATGGCCCAAGACCCTTTCACATGTAAATTCTAGACTTGTAAGCCCAAGGCCCTTTCACATGTAATTTTTAGAGGTGTAAGCCTTTAAAAGGCCAGGGACTTCCTCTTGTGAGCTCAAGCTTGGCTGTTAAGCATCTATGCAGCCTCACTCCCAGCCGAACAAATCACCCCGTTCCTTCCCAGTTTCTCATGGACACTCCTGCTTCATTATTTGGTTCCCTGGCTGGGAAGCGAGTTTTGGTTGGTGGTCGGCTGGCACAGCCTTTCAGACGGTTTGCCTAGCCCTTCGGAACATCCCTATGGGGGGCTCCCACCCACTCGGGTATTGGCCTGGTGGAAAGCCTCACCAGAGCAGAGCAGGAAGGCCCCTGTAGTATGGATCCACCCAGTGGCTGAATACCGATAACGGGTACTTGGAATGTCCAGACAACAGAAGCATGATAGGATTGTTCCTGGGAAACTTGCCCAACTCCTTTAGGTAGAAGCGTGGCCTGATCACCCACATGTGCTGGAATTGGCACTCTTGAACTTGGCACTCTAACTAATCTTGGAAGTTTTGCTTACGGTTTCAAGCAAACTGCCTCCATTTGGGTGGAGGGAGGAAAGCAATTGTGAGTAATTGGAGGAGTCCAATCAGACTCATCAGCAGCGACATGTGGGAGCAGCAGGCCTGTTAGAGGGAGCCCTAAGCTCTGAGCAAATTTTGGGCCTGGTTGGGATTAGTGACGATCCACATACAGTTATTAAAGGAGGCACCTTTGCAATCTAGGCATTATGAAGGGATTAATGAACGCTGCAATGCCAAGTGGCATCTGAAACACTCACCGAGGAGGAGGGGGTGGTCCTACCAGCCTGAAGCGAATGTGAAACAGAGTGTCAAGTCACACTGGGTGGGGAAAACTGGAGGAGGAGTGCAATTGTGTGTGTGGTTGGAGAAGTCCAATTGGACTCATCCTCAGTGAAATGTGGGAGCGGCAGGCCTGTTAGAGGGGGCCCCAAGCTCCAAGTGACTTGTGGGGCTGGCTGTGATTAGAGGTGATCTGCACAAGGCTGAACGGAGGAGCGCTTGCAACCTAGGCATTGTGAGAGGAGTAACGATCTCACCTATGCCAAGTGGAACCTGAAATACCTCTGAATGGGGGGCCATCCTGCCAAGCCTGAGGCGAATGCGAAACAGTGTGGTGTGCTGTACTGGGCAAAAACTGCTGTGGGTGGAGTAACACTTTTTTTTTTTTTTTTTTAAAGGTGGGGTTTCACCATGATGGCCAGGCTGGTCTCGAACTCCTGACCTCAGGTGACCCACCCACCTTGGCCTCCCAAAGTGCTAGGATTACAGGCGTGAGCCACGGAGCCCAGCCAAGTAACACTCTCAACTGTCTATGAGGACTGTTTTTCTGTGCAAAAACATGGGTCACACCCATAGCAAGTCCACTGCTTTAGGGACCATGCTAAAATTTTTTTTTTTTTCCAGAAGAGATTTAGTGGGAATTATGGAGTAACGACACCAGGGAAGCTAAGGACCTTATGTGAAGCAAACTGGCTAGCATTTGGGGTGGATTGGTGCTCAGAGGGGAGCCTAGACAGGTCTCTTATCTCCCAAGTATGGCATGAGGTTACATGCAGTGAGCCAGGACACCTTGATCAATTCCCGTACATAGACTGCTAGTTGCAGATTGTTTTAAACCCTCCAGAGTGGCAAAGAGGACAGGCAGTAACCATGCTAGTGATGAAGGAACAAGCAGCTAGGAAAAAACCCCACTCCACACGCCAAAGAGACACTGACTCCTAAGGCCCTGGCAGAGTCAATGGCAGAGACACTGACACCTCCCGGTGAGATCCAAACACCCCAGAAGGCTACGAACATCAATAAAGTCTCTGAGTTTACGCAAGGAAAAGAGAAAAGCCCCACACAATTTTATGAAAGGCTGTGTGAAGCTTATGGCATGTATACTCCTTTCAATCCTGAGAGCCCCGAAAACCAATGCATGGGAAATATGTCATTAGTCAGTGTGCAGAAGACATTAGGAGGAAAATTTCGGAAACAGGCAGGATTTGCATGCATGAATACTTCACAGTTATTGGAAATAGTTAACCAGGTGTCTGAACAGAGACATGGTAAGCCATGGAGTCATAGAAAAAATGAGCTTCAGGCTTGAGAAAATGCCAACTTGATAGCTGCCGCTATTAAAGGAGCACCCCCAAAAGGGTGGGGAAAGGGGGGCTCCTGGAGAGCTACCCACTCCAATTGTTCACCCCTACAGCATGACCAGTGTGCTTACTGTAAGGAAGTGGGACACTGGAAGGAAAAGTGTCCCCAGCTGACAGAAAAACAGGGTGATCTTAAGCATGAGGCTTCAGATAAAAGTGAAGGACCTCTATTCAATCTAATGGAAGGACCACTGCATTGAAGGGGGCCGGGCTCATTTGCCCCCAAAGAGCCCATGGTCTGGATGATAGTTCTGTAACCCCCTGCATCAAAGGAAACAACCAATATTGTTGGAGCTAACTGGGGTGTCAGAGAAACCGTTTCTGTTGGCCTCAGACCTGTTCAGCGGGAGGCCGTGAGGTTATACATCAGTTCTTGTATATGCTGGACTGCCTCTGTTCCCCTTGGAGAGAGACTTGTTATGCAAACTAAGAGCTACAACCATCACCTTCACTGATAAGGGCTCTTGGCAGCTAAAACACCTCAGGCAGGGATTATCGAGGCTCTCACAGTCCCTCAGGAGGAGGGGTGGAGATTTTCTGACTAAACCAGAGACTGCAGGACAGTGCAGGACTTGCGTTTGGTTAATCAGACTACAGTGACTTTGCACCCACTTGCACTGGACTGGCCTCATAGGGTCAGAAACTATTTGCGTTTCAATGGGAAAATCCAGAAACAGGTGTGACCACCTGGTACACCTGGACCCAGCTTCCCAGAGGTTCAAGAACTCTCACCATCTCTGGGGAGGCACTAGCCCGTGACCCCCCAGAAGTTTCTTACTAAGGACTTAGGCTGCATGCTGCTCCAATATGCTGGTGACCTTTTATTGAGATACTCCACGGCAGTCAGGTGTGCTAAAGAAACAGATGCCTTACTTCGGCACCTGGAGGACTGTGGGTATAAAGTGTCTCCAAAGAAAGCCCAGATTTGCCAACAGCAAGTGCGATATCGGGTTCACCATCAGGCAGGGAGCAGAGAGGAAAAAAGTCATTGCAACCTGCCAGAGCCCAAAACTAAAAGGCAGGCAAGAGAGTTCTTGGGAGCCATGGTGTACGGCCGATAGCCTCGCTGGGAGCCAGATGAGCAGCACCCATCGCCTCTGCGGACATTTGTGTTGTCAGGCCGGACATCCTACTTAGCACCTGCCTCCTCCATGCGGGCTCCCCACACCCACTGCTACATTCCAACCCCAGCCCCACGCTCAGCGCTGAATCATGTTCTCAGCCCTGTCAAAATTCAAAAATCCCACCAAGGGCCTGACCAATGGCAGTTCACCAAGTCCGGGTCCAGTCTCTCTATGGCCAATACAATTGCCCATGCTTTGTTTCCCCTCTAATCAATCTATTGCCTTCACCTGCCCACCTGTTGATAGCCCCACTGGGCTACCAATGGTGGCTTACCAAGTCCAGGTCCAGTCTCTCTATGACCAATGCAGTTGCCTGTGCTTTGTTTCCCCACTGACCAATCTATTGCCCTCACTCCCTATAAAACCCCATGCCCAGAACGGCCGGGCGCGATTTCTCTGGCCCCTCTTCCTTGGACCATAGAACCTCGCCCGGGAGCTGAATAAACGGGAATTTGACTTTTCTGATATTGGTCTCAGTTTTCTCACTTTGATTTCGACAATACACCTTATAGTTGGTGCCGGAAACCCGGGAGGAGTCGAAAGACCCCCTCCTGGGGGAAACTGACTCCTCCACCTAAGGCCGGACCAGGAGACCACTCTGCCGAGAGGTAAGCTTACTTCTGTTGCCCACAGCCTCTCTCGCTGCTTGCTCATTGGACTCCCTGCCTGTAACCGTGGCCGCATCAGGGACTCCTTCCCGCCGTGGGCCTGGGGCCCCGGTTCCGTTCCGAGGACCTGAGAGTAGAGGAGACGTCCCTACACTCTTGTCTTCTCCCCGTAAGGGGTCTGTCGGGGGTCAGGAACCTGTGGGAGACGTCCCCAACTTCCTGAACCCTCTTCAGTGCTCGGAAGGGCAGTCCAGGACGCCTCCCAATCATCTTCGCAGCAGCGAGTAGGGTTCAGGGTAATCAGAAGTCTGTTTTATAACTCCAGGCCCTACCCAGGACTTGGGCTGAGCCCCGGCCCCAGATTCCAGTTTATTCGCCCTCTTGCCCAACAGCTCTCGCCAAAGTACTTTTAGTCCCTCCTTTCTGTTCCTGAGAGAGTGTGTGAGTGAGTTGATGTGTAGTCCCACGGCCTGACAGCTACGGGGCTTGTGTGGGCCTCAACTCGCAGTTCCACGGGGATGTCATAGGGCATAATGGTGATTCACCTCAGAACTGTCCTGCTGGACTTCCATCCTGAGGTGACCAGGCCTGGGGGTTATACGGGTACACCTTAGCCAAGATGCCCTGAAACATCCCTCCGGGGACGTGGCCGGGAAGGCATCAGATTGGTCTCCCATCTGGGGGGCACCCACCCTTTGTCTGTCAGTCCTATATGTGGTCTTGTTCCTACTGTAGGTTTGCCAGCTTCGCTAGACTCCTACTAGCCGACATACAGTGGTTCAGGCCTGCCTCTCTCGAAGTGACAGATATTTTACAGTGGGTCACGGACCACTGGCTACAGGAGACCTTCCTTGAATTCTTGTTTACAGAAATAACTCTATTCTCCTTTTTCCTCTTACTCTTCTTATATCACTAACGCCTTATTTTCTAATTCTGCTCCTGCCACTTCCTCAAAATCTTACATGTGGCAGATAATTCTAGTTCTGTCCCTCTTTATTCTCTTTCTTATCATAATTATTGCAACTTGTAGGTTCTCCCAGCCACCCCCGCCAGGGAAAGAGCTTTTTTGCCCATGTTGGGTTTAATACCCTCCTGTGTTCACTCCCTGCCCTCAAACAACTACAAAAGGGCAAAAATGGGTAATCAGAAATCCCGCCCAGACCCTAAGTCACCCTTAGGGTATCTAATCCAAAATCTGCCTAAACTAAGCCTTTCCATAAAAAAGAAAAGACTACTCTTCCTTTCCACCGTAGTCTGGCCCCAGTATCCCCTGAACAATCAGTCCAAGTGGCCCCCAGAGGGCACTCTTGACTTTAATATCCTAA
>CAUYQU010013867.1:0-10539 GCA_963574635.1 Cheracebus regulus | reverse complement strand
CTCAAATTAACTTGTTTTTATTTTCAAAACCAAAAAAAAAAAAACTGCACACAAAACCTCCAATCAAAAAAAAAAAAAAAAAAAAAAAAAAAAAAGAGGTATACACTCTATATATATACACATGCAAAATCATGGATTTATAATGACATTTAAGATACTAGGGCCAAATTGGAAATGACTATTTTTATTTATAGACTATTGATTAGTCACATCAGCACTGATCCATTTATTTCACTTAACCTCGTGTTTTCACTAAAACTTGTAAACAGAGGCAAATAGTGAGTCTTCAAGAGGTGACAGAAATAGCTAGAAGATTCAGAAGGTTTTTAAAAATGGTACCATCAGAACTGTGAAAAGATGTTCACAGAGTAAAAGAACAGTGTGGGTGGCACTGCTCAGTCTTAGTGGGAAATGAAAGGAAGAATATTGCTATATATAATCATATGCCACCCTAAGGTGCCAATGCTCATGTCTCTTTCCCCCTAACTAAATGCAAAAAGCACATACTTAGGCGCTTTTGTTTATTCACTTAATAACAGACATGTAAATTAAATTTACCATGTTGCTCATCAAACTATCATCTGTTTTGATTTCTAAGGTAAGAAATATTTATAAATTATTAAACATAGTGAAATCTTTTCCACTCAAATTTTGTTATATTTTTTTCATAACGAAACATCTATAAATAACTTTTACCTACTACATCCATATCTTATTCTATCTCTGAAAACCTGACTTCCACATTTTCTAATGAAAGTACTCACTTGAAGGTCACTAGTGACTTCTCAATTAATATGTAATGTTTCCTCAAATCATCATCATTCTTGACCTTTTTAAAGTGGTTTACACTGTTCATCACCACTTTTTGGAGCTTTGCTTCCTGAGTTTTATTAAGTAGCCATCCTGATCTTGCTACCTTTTGTCTATTTCCTTTTGTTCTCTCTTTCTGGGTCAACTCTCTCTCTGCTCAGTGCTTAAATATTGTTCTTCCCCATACCACTTCCCAGGCAATTATTGTTCTTTTCATGCTGCCTATTCACACTAGGTACATTTACTTTTATGATTGCAGCTACTATCTCTATACTGATGATTCCTAAATCGCTAATTCTTGCCTGGTCTTCTTTCTCCTTTGGTTCCCATTGATATGCTATAATCTGTTTTGATCAGAGATAAAAGGATAGCTGAGTATATGGTGTTTTTAGTTCTTCTGGCTTTATCGATGTTTAGAAGAAATTTATTGCCATGTTAAATGTTATTGAAAGTGAAAATCTGAGATTTCATCATCTTAAAACAAAAAAATGTGCAATGATCTATTTAGTCATATTCTCAAACTAGGTAAGTCAAAAGGTTTGCTTATATAAACCTCAGATGGATTCCCTCTACCAGTTTATACCAGGGCAGCAGAGAAGTTTCTTCCAGAGGTGCTCAGTTCTTAGGTTAGGTTGGGAGAATGAGACTGTGCATACTTTTCAAGATATAGCTGAACATTGAAAGAAGTGCTCAGGACTCTTATCTATACCCTTTGTCTTAGTCTCTAAAACCCTTTTTACTGCTACTTCCAGTGACAACCTAGTCCAGATGAAACCTAGGATCCCATAAGATGCCAAAATGTCTTGACCCTAGAGTTATGCTGCCTACTCTGCTTCTAATGTAAAATATAAAAACCAGAAGTACCTCTCTGGTGAGTTCTCAATTTTGTCCTCTCCAAAATAAAGATAATAGTACCTACTCTGCCTACCTTCCTAGGTTGTGTGAAACTTAAGAAGGAAATACAATTATAGGTGCTAGGGCTGGGTGCAGTGGCTCACACCTGTAATCCCAGCACTTTGGGAGGCCAAGGTGGGGGGATCACTTGAGATCAGGAATTTAAGACCAGCCTGGTCAACATGGAGAAACCCCATCTCTACTAAAAATATAAAAATATATAACTGGGCATGGTGGCATGTGCCTATAGTCCTAGCTACTCAGGAGGCTGAGATGGAAGAGTCACGTTAACATGAGAGGCAGAGTTAGCAGTGAGTCAAGATTGCACCTGGGAGTCGGAGTTAGCAGTGAGCCGAGATTGTGCCACTGCGCTCCCGTCTGGGTGACAGAGTGAGACTCTGTCAAAAAAAAAAAAAAATAGATGCTATTCACATGTAAGAGACCTTCGTTAATTTCTATTGCCCAAAGAGCTAGCAAAAACACAACCTTAATAAATGTTGATACGGGTTGACAAATCATAGATTCCTGGGCAAAGTATTAAAGAATTACATTCACCCTAATGAAGCAAAAGGTAGGTGGGTGTCATACACCCTAAGGGACTTTCACCACAACCTCCACATCACAAGTTAAAGCAATTCTCTTGCCGTAGCCGCCTGAGTAGCTGGAATTACAGGTGTGTACCACCATGCCAAGCTAATTTTTGTATTTTTAGTAGAGAAGGGGTTTGGGCCAGGCTGGCGTTGAACTCCTGACCTCAGGTGATCCACACTTCTTGGCCTCCCAAAGTGCTAGGATTACGGGCATGAGCCACCACCCCTGGTTCCACTTTCTTTGAGGGACATTTGGAATTGCCTCTGCGTGGTGGCCATAACAGATCTTTTCTTGGAGACATTAGCATGTTCTTTTAGCTTTATTTTGAACTTCAAATGCTCAAATGCTTCCTCACCATTCATTGCTCACACATCTCACAACAGTAGAGAATCTATGCCCCAGCTTGTAAAACAATCACACAGTCCCAAATTTTAGGCTATCATTTGAGGCTCACTCTACTCAACAGCTGAAGATGGCATTTAGATGAGCATTTATAGTCAAATGGGAATGTCTGGTTTGTCTATCTTAAAGTTCCACACTGTTTTAAAATGTGTACACATTTATAGATTTGTTACAGTAGTTTCCAAGAAAAGCAATGTAATTTTGTGGTAAGACACTCTTTCATCTGGAAGGTGAATAACACTTTTACCTAGGTTGAAAATGACCTAGGCAGAGCTGATGCTTTTGGAACAAGTAAGGACTCAGCAGATACCCAGTACTAAAACACATAGCACTGAATGGAGGATGGAGAAGAAGGGCATGGAGATAAAATAACTTCATAATTTCATTCTTCATTAAGTCACAATTGATGAAATCACAAAATCTAAGGGCTTATGGCAACCTTGAGGTTATCTCATCCTGTATTTCTCAAATTCTAATAATTTTTGCACCTCCTACATGGTTTTTCCATACATGCATATATTTTTCAGCTTAGGCAATTTTAATTTTATTTAAAATTATTTCACTTCTTTAAAAAGAAATGTTATATTACTATGTGTTTGAAAAAAGTAACAACTGACATCAAGAAATAATAGTAACTGCAAAAAAGAACATTGACTGCATTATAAATAGTAATAAGTTAATTATTAAAATAAAGTATTTGTCCAAAAACCTCCTAAATAGTCTCATAGACAAATTGTGGCAGATGGGGTCAGGTCTAAATTTGCTTTGTGTCCCTAGAATATATAGAAAAGAACTTATATTTCTCAGAAAGGGTAGATTTTTTTCCAGGAATCACACAGCAAGATCTGGCAAAAATGAGATTGATGTGGTCACAAGAATGTTTCACTATGTGAGAAAGACAATCTCTTTTTTATTAGGTTGGTGCAAAAGTATTTGCGGTTTTTGTTGTTATTTTTAATGGTGAAAACTGCAATTATTTGTGCACCGTCCTACTATATAGCTCACGGAGACAAGTTGTGCGTTAGTGGCTTTTAAATTAAAAAAAAGCAGGTGGAGAGGACTACTGCTTGAGGCTTAGTAGATTGGCATATAATTTTTCCTTGCTAAATTTACTGGCATATTGGAACCTGTACTGCCAGTTATGGGAGGTGTTGATGTAAGATGTAATAGTGAGTTAGAGAGAGGACCAAAATATAGGACAAGACATGAACAGAGTTGGATGAGGAAAAGAGTATAGATATAGATGGATTCAAATGTGCAAAGCCAATAATCTCTATAGGCAGAAGAGATATTTAAAAACTGATCACATTCCTAACAGTTGCATAAATCTCAGGGATCCATGCAAGAGACAGCGTAACAGCCAAGTAGGACAGGAACATCAGGTTTAACTGGAAACTGTAGTAACCTAGGAAAAGTTTAGAACATAGAAGAAAAATAACTAATGCCAGAGATTACTCCAAATCAGCCATTTCCAGGTTGTGTTTTTCTGGATTTAGTGAACAGTCAGCCCAATCATGTATAATTCCTCAACTTTTATCTCCAGCTGTATGCAGTGAGTTGCGCTCAGCATAATGCTTCAAGACCAAGTATAACCTTCATTTAGCATTAACATGATTAGAATAGTAGCAGAAGACTCCAATTAAAATTGATATTAATGGGTCAGTTTTATTAGTTGCTATCAATTATAAATGAACATTAGTCAAAACCTGACAAATTTGCAATAGATGATTCCAAACAACTTTAACGTGAGTTGCAGAATTATAAAGGGTTATACCATTTAGTATAACCATTTTAAATGATTACATGAGGGAACAAAGGCCCAGTGAGAAAAGGAAATTTCTTACAGTAACTTATAAAGTTGATATCAGTACTATGGTTAAAATATAGGTCTCCTGATTGCCAATATAATTTTATTTCTAAGTACCATATTCTTTCTGGACATCAGTTTTTCCCCTCTTTCTCTCATTTCCTACACCACATCTTCTTCCCATTTGTACTTATTGTACTCTCAAAACTACAGAATAATTTTAAAGTGATTATGTTTCTTTTAAGCCAAAATTGCAATGGTCCATAAAGGAAATTTATTCCAAGTAAAACTCAGTTTCTAAATCCATGAATCTTATTTCAGCTTTTGCATAGCCAAGATTTCATGCTTTGGCCCTTTTCCCTTATACCAGCTCCAATCTAAAACTGACTCCCAAGTGGGTAACTCAACTGTAACTCAAATCTGATATTGTTCTATCTTCTATGCACTTTGCTTCATTTATCTTAATACTTTTCAAAATGTGTAAGTCACATGCACAAGCCAGGTTTCTTAAAGCCCCCTGCTCCCCATTATCTTTTCTTCCCCACGTCTAAATTTCTTTCTCAAGACATTGTCCAAAAATTTCCTTCAAAAAGAGAGAGCAAGCTTTTATAGGAAGAAGTATTGTCTGCAAATGGTTACTGTACCACACAGCTGATGCCTTTCTTGGTAAATTGCTCCTTATGTACCAAGAAACATAAATAAGAATTCAATTCGAAAATTGAAACAGAAATTCAGGGTAAAGTACCAAAACCTAGCTTCCTTTGTAGTAATATAAAAACAATGCTAGTGTATTGGAGTGTTAGTAGGTTTAAGCCAAATTACCTATTCAATCTTGGAAAGTGAGACATTCATTGCATTTCATGAAGTGAAAGCAGTTCTTGATTACTCTCCTAACTAGTCTTCTGCCCCACAAAGATCATAGAGAAAGAGTTGCCAAAAAATTATTTGGACAGTACGATCCTCTCCAACCCCTAAATTTTAAGCTTTCAGAGTTTTTTGCTTATTAATTTGTTAATTAGGAGGAGGGACTGTGTCTGTATATTAAGTTAACTTTTTGCTACAAAAATTATTTGTTGTCATCTGTGTTATAAAACCAGAAGGCTCATATGGCCCTTGTTTGCAATTTTTTAAAAGATATCCTCTTTTTCCAGGAAAATCCAGCAAATTTTTTCTGTAGCCCGGGTCTCAAATTCCCTTCCTGAATCCATTTAACTGATGTTTCCCTGGTTCTTTTTGATGACCTGTCAGCATTCTATATCCATGTATCTAGACATGTGTATGACAATAAAGGAATTGTTTCTTGGTGATTGGTTCATCTCACAAATTTTTTACGCACAGATGATGTTCAAATTGTTTTAGAAACACACTCCCAAATCAATTGCTATATAATCAAACTATATTGAGAAGTATCCCATCTGCTCCCTGTATTTATAAACGTACACATCCACCCCAGACGTGCTTATATTTCTGGATAAAATTGAAGGAATCTACAGATGCAATACAGTGCAAATAATAAAGTTATACTTTCCACAAGTGTGAACTTAATTATATTTCTCCTGAAAACAAAAGCCCTCATGTTAGCACATGCTAGTGTACAGTTTTGTGCAAAAGCACACTCTTTTTAGCATTGCCTATTTATAAAACTTTTATTGGTATTAAGACATCTTTTATTTTAAACATATTTATTATGGTCGTAATCGTGGATATTTAAAATCCATAGATTATACATGATCTATACATAATGGCTTAATTTTCTGTTACATATTCTTTCCCCTAACACACATTACTTTCAGAAAATGCTCTTTATGCCGGAAGCTGTGACCCACATCTGCAATCCTAGCATTCCAGGAGGGCAAGGTGTGAGGATCACTTGAACCCAGGAGTTCAAGACCACTCTGTGAAATATAGTGAGAACTCATATTTACACACACACACACACACACACACACACACACACACACACACACACACACACACAAATTAAATTAGCTGGGCATGGTGGCACATACCTCTAGTCCCAGCTACTCAGAAGGTTAAGGTGGGAGGATTGCTTTAGCCCAGAAGATGGAGTTTGCAGTAAGTGAGCTGAGATCGCACCACTGCACTCCAGCCTGGGCGACAAAGCAAGACCTCCAAAAAAGAAAAAAATAAATAGAAAAATGTTTTTTATTACAGAAATATTTGAATGCACACAAAAATAAAGAGAATGGTGTAATGAACCCTAACCCCCTTTCAATGATTAAGAACATGTTTCAAATCTTGTTGTACTTATTTGTCCTTCCTCCCACTTTTTACTGAAGTATTTTAAAACAATTCTATGTATATGCCATTTCATCTATAAATGCTTAAGAATCACTGACTGATGAGGAAAATTCCTCTCTATATTGCCATCATTGACATAAATTGTTACTGGATTTGCTAGTTGCTCTTTAGAAAAAGCGTCACAGAAGATGAAGAATCCTGGAATCTTATTTCAACTCTATCAACATCCAATATGCAGCTCCTCAGGGGCTCAATTTCTCATGCTGTCAAATAAGAGAGTTAGATACACTCTGTAAGACACCATTAATCTCGGATATTCTGGGTTAAAATAACAAAAATGATTCAGTTTGAGAATTTTTATGTTGTGTTTCTCTATTAGCTAGGCACAGAAAAAAGATTAGAACCTCCCATCTTTAAACACTAACTGCATTGAGATTGCTAGTTAGAGGTAGAAATTTAAAAAATAGTAAAATAAATTTCAAGCATGATTATTTCCATCTTATGAGAAAACGTTTCCTGTAACTGCCTACACAGAAACAGTCAATAATTATTTTAAAACAATAAAAATGTGGTTTCATCATTCTAACTGCCTTCCTACTTAAAGGGTTAGCACCAGCTTGACAGAAATGCTCTAAAGTCTGTGGCGCCCTCTTCTGACCCCTCACCCAACAAGGTAAGTCATGGCTATTGTTTCTGAACTGCCTTCTGGTTTCAGGCTTTCTCATTGCCTTATCTGTCATAATTAAGTCATAAAGCATTATGCAAAAATTCAGATCTGACTGGTGGGAAACACGGGTCTTATGAAAGAAATTCGATTACAGATCCATGCTGAATACTTTATATTTTCTTTAAGGTTTTCATTTTGAAATTTGAGAATTATTCCAAAAAAGAAAAGGAACTTTGAAAGTTGAAATGTGATAAAAGTCTCACTCAAACAGGAAGTCTGTGTAAGAAAACCTTATGAAAATAAGAAATAAGAAGCTTTCTGCTAAAACATCTAAATGATTTTAAAATAAATAACTACTATATAAAAATTCAAAATCCATGCCATTAACTGTGTGCCTTATAGCAGAGAACTAAACAGGTTGCCCTTCACAGCTTATACTCTGTGTTTCATTTTTTCAGACCAGTGAAACGTTTGCTTTTTTCACCTAGAGATCTACCACCTCAATATATATATAAATACATTTAGTGTTCTTTGTTTTTACATATATATATATATATATATATATATATTTTTTTTAATTGTGTTTTAGGTTTTGGAGTACATGTGAAGAACATGCAAGATTGTTGCATAGGTACATACATGGCAATGTGGTTTGCTGCCTTCCTCCCCATCATGTATATCTGGCATTTCTCCCCATGTTATCCCTCCCCAACTCCCCACCCCCCATGTCCCTCCTCTAGTTCCCCCTACAGACCCCAGTGTGTGATGCTCCCCTCCCTGTGTCCATGTGTTCACATTGTTCAACATCTGCCTATGAGTGAGAACATGCAGTGTTTGATTTTCTGTTCTTGTGTCAGTTTGCTGAGAATGATGGTTTCCAGGTTCATTTATGTCCCTACAAAGGACACAAACTCATCGTTTTTGATGGCTGCATAATATTCCATTGTATATATGTGCCACATTTTCCTGTCCAGTCTATCATCGATGGGCATTTGGGTTGGTTCCAAGTCTTTGCTATTGTAAACAGTGTTTTTACTTTGGCTGGGAAAAGGAGAAGGTGAAAAATATAGGGCAGGAGAAAAGGGCTGGAGAACAAGTGACCTTTTTTTTTTTTTCCTCAAACAGCAACTACTGTCTTTCTGATGGCAAGCTCGCTCACTTGAAAGATATATCTTGAGTGCATGACAGCATCCACCACAGTTCTGTTGAATTCCAAAATGAGAAAATTTCTTTTGCTTTTGTAACATAATGCACATCAGCATCAGGTGTGAGTGGCTCTGGCCATACTTCTCAAGGGTACAGGCAGAGATGAATGTGTGTGATTCCCAGAGTGTAGTCTGTAGTTTAAAATTAGTCTATGCTTTTCTGTTCAGAGATAGATGGTCTCTGAAAACTTCTAATGTTTTATTTCTCATCTTTCTCTATTACCAGCTTATGCTGGTTTTCTTCCTATTTCTGAAAATGTTGCACAAGCGGGTTTTCTAACAAAATGTCCTCCTCTCTACTTGCAACTTATTCAAGTAATTCTAACCCCCATTACTTGAGGCCCATCACAAATCTTATCCACTTAAGAATAACTTTTTGAAATTTTAATTTCACATGACAGTTTCTCTCTTCTTGATTCCTATATCTAAAATTACACTTTTAAGAATTGCATTGTATTACCATGTAATGAAGGTAATTTTACAAACTGTTATTCTTGAAAAAGTAATCTCATTTTAATAGTCACTGTCTTTTCTTTCTTCTTACTGTTAGCATGCTTGTATTGTGGTTTGTTCCCCCATTTAGGGCTTAAGCATTAAGTATACAGAAGCATCTGACCTATTTCAGTGTTTCTCACAGGACTGGGCTCACCCAACATTATCCCTGAAGTCCCAAGTTCTCTTGCTGTTGTATCTTTTAGGAGTGAAAGCTAGCTGACTGGGAAATAAAACTTCTTAGTTAAACAAAACACTCAACTAGCCAAAGTAACTAGCCTCTGGCCACTTCTATTAGATAGATACGATTTCCATGTCCAAGCATTCTTTGCTGTCTGGTTTTCAAATTCACAATAAAACTGGCACTTTTGCCTGCATATTTGATTTGTATAAAATATGTTCATAAAAGCAAATCTTAAAATCACCATAAAAGAATAGTGTTTCTTTCCTTAAAGCTGTTTTTATTTGCTAAAAGAGCCACCTCCTGGTTGGATTTTGCACTGGAGCCAATACAATCATTCACCAAAAGTTTGGCAAAATTAATTTGAATTTCTAGGATATCTTTAAACAGAAAGTGCTAAGCAGAAAATTAAAAATTATTGCCAAAATAATAATTTACAATGAAATGCAGCATGAAACTCAGTAATTCTCTGCTATGCATCTGCCCTGTTTGTGTCAAATAGACCTTTGGTATGTATCCCAGCTACAATCTTGCCCTTGCTGTTAAAATAGTAGAAAAAGTTCTCAGATACTCTACACTTTTATGCACATTGGAAACTATGACAGCAGGTAAAATATTTATTTTCATTTGAAAAGAGATAAATATGAACAGAATTTATTTTAAATTGATCACTGATGACTGTGAAGAAGCAAGTGTTTGTACGACTGATATTCATGTGTTTAGGCATAAGGAGCAGGTGACCTATTTTAGAGATATCCATTGCTTTCTCTAAAATAGTTCTTCCATTTAGCTTACCACTGGAGTAGGACTACGTAAGTGCCATGCACCTACCTCCTTCCTGCTCTGTGACAAGCTTTTTGAGAAATTCTACTTTCCAGTCATCTAAGTTGATGCCCTGTTCCTTTTCCTTAGATAATCTACATCATTTCATTTATGTTCTCTTTAGCATCTTTCATTATTTCAGGCAAATGCAGGCCACCCTACATCTTGTTTTCCAGGGTTCACAACTGTAACGTCACTATATATATAAATACATTTAGTGTTCTTTGTTTTTACATATATATATATATATATATATATATATATTTAATTGTGTTTTAGGTTTTGGGGTACATGTGAAGAACATGCAAGATTGTTGCATAGGTACATACATGGCAATGTGGTTTGCTGCCTTCCTCCCCATCATGTATATCTGGCATTTCTCCCCATGTTATCCCTCCCCAACTCC
>CAUYQU010013866.1:0-36092 GCA_963574635.1 Cheracebus regulus | reverse complement strand
TCATTGTTCAACACCCACCTATGAGTGAGAACATGCGCTGTTTGATTTTCTGTTCTTGCGTCAGTTTGCTGAGAATGATGGTTTCCAGGTTCATCCATGTCCCTACAAAGGACACAAACTCATCGTTTCTTATGGCTGCATGGTATTCCATGGTGTATATGTGTGTGGCCGTGTTTTCTAGCTGGGGCCTTGCTGACCCTGTAGGGACTGTCCTGCCCCGGACTGGCTAATTCCTAGAGAGAGCAAACAACTTGCCTGTGAGTTTACCTTTCATATGTAAACCAAGCAATCTAGAGGCCACACACCTAACCACCATTTCTATGAAGTTCTTCTACTCCAGACCACTGTTCCCCTGCCCTAACCCCAGGACTAGGTACCAGACAACTGGGTAGTCATGATGCCCCGGAGCCCACTGACATTATGCAAGCTAGCCAACCCCAGCATATTGTTTCTTCTCATGCAGATGGCAGTGGAAAGGCCCTTTCCACTTCTTCCCGTCCCCTCTGCCTCCTGAAAGACCCTGACGCTTCCCCATGTGGCTCTATATGGCTTGTTCTGCCTCCTGTCTCTAGGGATCTGTGAGTGCCAACTTCTTCCTTCTTAAAAGTCACTGCCATGTCTAAATGTCTTACAACACTTTATTGAAAAAAATCCTGGATACTCTTCAAACACTATGGTGCCAAGATTAAATCACAGTGAGTTTTGTGATTTGGATTTGGACATTTCCTACATTATAAACATGATAACCCTAAACCATTTCGAGATGGTGCTTGTTCATTTCCAAGCTGAAAAAATTCGATAGCTAGATATTCTTATAAGATGAGGAAAGTGAAAAAATGAAAGTGCTTCCCATTAGCTTAAACTTATTTCTTCTTTTTAATTGATACATAATAAATTTACATATTTTGGATATGTGTGATATTTTGATACATTCATATAATGGTTAATAATTAAATCAAGATAATAGGACTATCCCTCACCTCAAACATTTATCTTCATGCTGGGAATATTCAAATTCCTCTTTTCTAGCTATTTTGAAATATGCAACAAATTATTTTTAACTGTGGTCACTCTACTGAACTATCATACACTGGATTTTAGTTCTTCTACTTAACTGTATTTTATTACCCTTTCATCAACCTGTCTTCATCTCTTTATTGCCCTTCTTGGCCTCTGATAGCCACAGTCTACTGTCTATCTTCATGAGATCTACTTTTTCAGTTCTCACATATGAATAAGAACATGTGATATTTGTGTCTCTGTGCTTGGCTTATTGCACTTAACATATGACCTCCAGTTTCATTTGTGTTGCTACAAATGACAAGATTTCATTTCTTTTTATGGTTGAATATTTCATTATACACACACACACACACACACACGCACACGCACACACACACACACCATATTTTCTTCATTGCTTTATTGATGGATACACAGGTTGATTCCATATTTTGACTATTATGGATAGTGTGATAAACATGGGGTTGCACATATCTCTTTGATATATTGATTTCCTTTTGAGGGAGATATATATGCCTAGTAATGGGATTGCTGGATCATATGGAATATATATTTTTAGTCATATATGGCCTTTATACTGTGTTCTATAGTGACTAAATTAATTTACATCCCCCAAATGGTGTATGAGGGTTATCTGTCTCCAGAGTCTCTCTAGTACCTGTTGTTTGTCTTTTTGACAAAAACCATTTTAACTAGGGTAAGATACGGTTTTGATTTGCATTTCCCTGATGATGATTACTGATGTTGGCTATTTTAAGATATATTTTTGGGCCATTTGTATGTCTTCTTTTGATAAATGTCTATTCAGATCTTGATTCTTTGCCCATTCATAAATCTTTGGTTCTGTTTTTTTGCTATTGAGTGGTTTGGGCTCCTCATAGATTCTGGTTGTCAATCCCTTGTCAGATAGTTTACAAATATTTTCTCATATTCTGTGAGTTATCTCTTAGTTGCTTATTTCCTTTCCAGTGCAGAAGCTTTTTAGTTTGATGTAATCCTGTTTTTCTATTTTTACATTGGTTACCTGTGCTTTTAATGTCTTAGTAAATAGTTTTGGCTCAACCAGTGTCCTGGAGAGTTTTCTCAGTGTCTTCTTTGAGTGATCTCATAGTTTCATGTCTTAGATTTGTTTTTATTTCGATCTGATTTTTTTATATGGTGAGAGATAAGGGTACAATCTCATTTTTCTGTATGTGGATGTCCAGTTTCTCCAGAACCATTTATTGAAGATACTATCCTTTTGTCAATGTTGTTCTTGGTTCCTTTGGTCTTATCTATTCAGGGTTTTTTGTGGGTTCATACAAATTTTAGGATTATTTTTTCTATGTTTGGGAAAGATGTCATTGATATTTTAATAAGGAGTGTCTTGAATCTGTACAATGCTTTGCGTAGTATTGACATTTTAATAACATTAATTCTTGCAATCCATGAACGTGGAATATTTTTACTGTTGTGTGTGTATGTCCTCTTCAATGTCTTTCACCAGAGTTTGATCATTTTCTTTGCAGAGATCTTTCATGTCTTTGGTTAAGTTTATTCCCTGGTATTTTTTTGTGTGTGGGGTGGGTACAAGGGGGCTATTGTAAATGAGATTGCTTACTTGATTTCTTTTTCAGATTATTCACCACTAACATATTTAATTGCTACTGATATTTGTACATTGATTTTGTATCCTGCAACTATACAGAATTTGTTTATCAATTCCAACATTTTTTAGTGGAATCTTTACATTTTTCTAAATATAAGATCAAGTCATCTACAAACAAGGCTAATTTGACTTCTTTCTTTCCAAATGAATGCCTCTTATTTGTTTCTCTTCCCTGATTGCTCTGGCTAGGACTTGAGTACTACATTAAATAAAAATGTAAAAGTGGACACCCTTGTTGTGTTTCAGATTTAGGGAAAATGCTTTCAGTGTTTCTCTGTTCATTAAACTGTTAGCTGTAGGTTTGTCATATATGGACTTTATTGTTTGAGGTATGTTCTTTATATGTATAGTTATTTGAGGTTTTTATCACGAAGGGACGTTGAATTTTGTCAAACGCTTTTTCAGCATCTATTTAAAGGATCACTTTTTTCTTGTTATTTTTCATTCTGTTAATATATGTCATGTTTATTGATTTGCTTATGTTGAAGTGTCCTCACCCTCTGAGATCAATCCTGCTTGATTATGGTGAATGATTCTTTTAATATGTTACTGAATTTGATTTGCTAGTATTTCATTGAGTATCTTTGCATCTGTGTTCATCAAGTATATTGGTGTATAGTTTTGTTGTTGTGTCTTTGTGTGGTTTTGGTATCGGGGTAATGCTACCCTCACAGAATGAATTTGGAAGTATCCTCTCTTCTTCAGTTTCTTCTTTAATTTTTTGAGGCTTGTTTTACGGCCTATCCTATGGTCCATTCTGGAGAATATGTTATGTGCTAAAGAGATGAATGTGTCTTCTGTAGCAGCTGGGTAAAATGCTTGAACACATTTCTTACCTTAAAGGTTACTGAATGCTTCTTTGGTGAGACTACACTTCTCAAAGTGTGGGTATATTCTGCTTTAATAGGTCTCCCTGTTCTGTAATATAGGCACTCTGGCATATTAAAGTCACTCTACCTCCTCCTACCTGTGTGCATTGATGGATGTTCTTTTTCCTCCGTTCTACTCTTTAAAGGAGATCATTGACCATTTGGCCAGATAGGAAAACATAAAGCAAGCCCTCTTCTCCAGAGCCTGCTGCCCCTATCTTACCTGCTCAACTTTACTTTCTAACATGCATGTTCCACTCAGGTCTGCTTTCTGTCCTAACAAACTTAAAAAAAATAATAACGGCTTTAGAGGTACAAGTGGTTTTTGGTTACATGGGTGAATTGTATATTGGTGAAGTCTGGGCTTTTAACATACCTGACATCCAAATAGTGTACATTGTACCCTATAGTAGTTTTATATCCCTCACCCTGTTCAATTCTCCCTGCTTCTGAGACGCCAGTGTCCATTATACTACTCTGTATTTCCCTGCAAACCTATGGTTTGGCTCCCAATCAGATGTGAAAACATGCAGTATTTGGTTTCCCATTCCTGAGTTACTTCATTTAGGAGAATGGTCTTCAGGTTCATCCAAGTTAATGCAAAATACATGATTTTATTCTTTTTTTTATGGCTGAGTGACATTCCATGATATATTTTATTTATCCATTCATTGGCTGATGGGCCTTTTGCTTGATTCTGTAACTTGGTAATTGTGAATTGTGGTGTGATAAACATACGAGTGCAGGTATCTTCTTGATATAATGACTTCTTTTCCTTTGAGTAGATACCCAGTAGTGAGATTACTGGATCAAGAGACAGATCTACTTGTAGTCCTTTGAGAAATCTCCATATTGTTTTCAACAGAGGTTTTACTGATTTATGCTTCCACCAACAGTGTATAAGTATTCCCTTTTCACTACATCCATGCCAACAACTGTTATATTTATACTTTTTAATAATGGTCATTTTTGACTGGGGTAAGGTGGTGGCTTATGGTGGTATTAATTTGCATTTCTTTATGATTAGTAATGTTGAGCATTTTTCTGTTTGTTGGACACATGTATATCTTTTTTTTGGAAAAATCTGTTCACAATGTTTGCCTGCTTTTTAGTGGGATTGTCTTTTCTTGCTGATTTGCTTGAGTCTCTTGTAGATTTTGGATATTATTTCTTTGTGGAATACATAGTTTGCAAATATTTTTCTCCTATTATATAGATTGGCTATTTACTCTGTTATTTCTTTTGTTGTGCTTTTCATTTTATGTCTCATTTATTTTTGTTTTTAATGCATTTGCTTTTGGTTCTTAGTCATAAATTATTTGTCTAGGCCAGTGTCCAGTAGACTTTTTCTAGGTTTTCTTCTAGAATTTTTATGGTTTAAGGTCCTGCATTCAGGTCTTTAATCCATTTTTAGTTAATTGTTGTATATGGTGAGATGGATCCAGTTTCATTCTTCTGCATTGGAGATCCAGTTTACCCAACACCATTTATTGAATTAGGGTGTCCTTTCCCCAGTGTATACTTTTGTCTGCTTCTAACAATTTTTTCAACACCTTCCTTTATTTCCACTTTCTGTGATATTCTTTCCTGTCACCTTTGCCTGCCAACTCCACCTTCTCCTGGACTTTGCCCACTCATGTTTCTTATTTCATTAAAATGCAAAGAGTGAAAAAACAAAGCAGCAGGAACAACAACATCATCACCGCTAAGGCTCCTTTTCTCCTATTTGATTTAGGAGTTGGCTTTCAGAACCCTTAGTCTCTGACAGGGAAAACATGGTACTTTCGTACTTTTTACCAACAGGGGAAACGTGAGTTATCAACTGTCATCAAGATGATTTTCTGTTATGTGGGATCCTCCTACAAATTCAGAAAATATACCTCAAACTGCACATGGTGACTTATGTGGCCACAACCATGTCTCATTACACACTATAAATAACATGTTATTGATTGGGTAGAAGGAAACGTTTCCCCAGCCTGACAAATCCTACACCTCCATTCTTGTTTTTTAAATCCTGCAACCAAGATATAATCATGATCCACCTCTTCCATCTAGAGTTTTGAACTCATTTTGATATAGTGATGATTCTATCCCCTGAATTTCTTTTAGAATTAAAGGAAAAAGCATAGTTATGTACTTAATTTTAAAAATAGTTCCATGTATTAATCTTATTCCCGTAATTAAGTGTTAAGTACCTAAAATAAAGGGACAGAATTGAATCATTGAGAGGCACCTGAACATAATGCTGGTTTTGGTGTAAGACCACCAGTCTCAAACTTTGGACTCTTCATTTACAAACTCTGTGACTGTGGACAAATGACATAGCCTCTCTGAGTCACAGTTCTTTCCTCTGCAAAGTAGGGACACAATAACATGCATGCCACAGAGTACTATGGAAATGTAAGGAGCAAATAGGTTCAACGTTTATCATGATTACGAGGAAGTTAGGTGGAATTCAGTAAGCATTGCTTCTTCTTCTCCCACCCTGTCTATCCTAGAACAAGGCACAATCTCAGAGAATGTGTGCTGGATGGAGAGGACATGCTGGCTGTAAGGGTTGCCTCCCTGTTTGTGATGAGTTAACTGGTGAGGCAAGTAAGGTGCTCCCTCCATCCTTGGCACAGGGAAACTGTTATTCCCAAGGAGAGAATGGTTGATAGTCCTTGGTCAAAGGTAGAGAAGAAGCTCACACTCTCTAGTTAGAAGCACCAAACAATTTGTTTAATTTTAGAAGGAGACTGTAAAGTTACAAAAAATAATTAAAAGATTATGGTCTTAATAGCTTCATCTCAGTTCACTGCTATGCCCTTAGCCACTCTTTCTATAAAAATCCCTCTTTCTTCAACTCTTCATACCATTACTATGGGGCCTCCCTGGGTTCTCTTCTCAGGGCTTTAAGATTAACCTGGTTTATGTATACTATGATATATTGTTAAAAAGTATATATAGAAAAGCAAAAAATAAATGTTTTAAGTGATAGATACCTCACTTACTCTGATTTGATCATTACATATTGTATACATGTATCAAAATATCACATGTAACTGGGCACAGTGGTTCACACCTATAATCCCAGCATTTTGGGAGGCCAAAATGAGAGGATCACTTGAGGCCAGGAGTTTGAGACCAGCCTGATCAACATAGTGAGACCCCCATCACTAAAAGAAAAATGCTTATTTCAACTTGTCTCCTCTTTGTGCTCATTCCTTCTTTTGGTCCCATTGGTTTTGTTGTCCTGAGCCTTTGATGCCGGTGCCTTGGTCCTTCCTCGGATTTTCAGCCTGGTCACCCCATCTGCACATGTTCACTGCCTCCTTTCTTCTAAGCCATACTGTTACAATGACCCTCCCCACCTGCCAAACCCAGAAGTAGGGACCTTAGAACAACTTGGAACTGTGTCCCTGGCATTGGTATGTGGAGGCCTCTTTGGCTTGTAGTATCCCACCAATTAACACTGTGCAAAATCTAGTAGAATCCCACCAATTAACATTGTGCAAAATCTTTGAGGAATATAGTACCAAAGAAAGACAAACAGTATTGTGTCAAGGTATTGCGAGAACTATTCTATTGCATGGGAGCCACAATTGGTTGGTAATACTTTACACATGTGCTTTCCAGCCTACTCAGCTGTTGAAATTTAATTAGCAGTAATATATTATTGTCAAAGTAATTAAAACCTTGCCTTGATTAAAAACAGGATTGTTTAATTAAAAAGAAAAGGTTTGGCTAACCTTAACTTTCTGTTTGAGAAATACAACAGCCTCAGCTGATTTTTCTCTGTCTCTCCTACCATCAGGCTTGAAGGTCCGAGAGGTGTTCATCAATGTTACCAGGCAACAGGTGGAGGACTTCCATGGGCCCGAGGACTATTGGTGCCAGTGTGTGGCATGGAGCCACCTGGGTACTTCCAAGAGCAGGAAAGCCTCTGTGCGCATAGCCTGTAAGTACATTCTGGGTGACCTTGTCTTGTAAGAACACAAATGAGAGTTAAATAGAGCTGAAGAGAGGTTTTAGAGATGTCAGATGCTTCTGGAGAACGTAGATGAGAGGACTTAAATTTACTCTTTTAAAATGATATTTTTAAATGTCTGATCATTTCTGGCCAGGTGTGGTACAGTCGTTCACGACTGTAATCCTAGCACTTTGGGAGGCCGAGGTGGGAGAATCACTGGAGATCAGGAGTTCGAGACAAGCTTGGCCAACATGGTGAAACCCTGTCTCTACTGAAAATACAAAAATTAGCCAGGTGTGGTGGTGTGCTTCTGTCCCAGCTACTGGGGAGGCTGAGGCAGGAGAATCACTTAAACCCAGGAGGTGGAGGTTGCAGGGAGCTGAGATCTTTCCACTGCACTTCTGCCTGGGTGAAAGAATGAAAGAGACTCCTTCTCAAAAAATAAATAAGTTTGATAATTTCCTCCAGAGTACAATCAGCAAATCAGTTTGGCTAAGAGATTCTGCCTAGACGGTCAGAGTGCAGATGTCTCAACAATGCCAGGAAGAACCCATTCCTGAGAGCATGAAATTCATGCCAATGGATTCTGCTATTCACCGTCAATGACAAAGTTCAAGGGGCACTTATGGAAAAAGTTGAGCAATGACTGTTTACTTTCCAGCAGATCTGCAAAAATACTACATTAAAGACATTAAGGGATTTTTATAGCCTACTGTTCAGTCTCTTCTCTCTGAATCTTAAAACATGGAAATGAGTTTTAAAACTGCATTAGTTTGACCCAAGTAGGATGAAAAAATATACACACTTGGCAAATATGAAAGAAAGAAAATTGCTTTTCAGGAGAGTCCAAGATTTCTTTATCATATTTCAGCATCAGTGTTTTTATAATTTTAAAAAAGATTCATAAATACACAAACTTCTTTTCTCCTCCTTGAAAATGTCTGCAGCCCTCCCACTTTTATTATTCCACCTCCGTGGATCCCCAAAAGACCTCCTTTGTGTTTCTGGGACTGTAAAAACCCCTCCAGAAAGAAATTAGGAGATGGGGAAAGAGATAGCTATTGTTGTTTTATTCAAATGTCGCCTTTTGAGAGTATCATAAAAAATACAGGACGAGAAAGATTTATTTGAGGACTTAAGCAATTCTTCATAGCAGATGTTGATGGTTTAGGGATTAAGAATAGGAGTGAATTGCTATTTGTAGAGACATTTATGTTTCCTGGGAAATGAAATCTTCCTCTTAAGATATGCATTTCACCTTCATTCTACTGGCGATTTGGTGTGGCCCTCTCCTGGATGTTGCCTGAGTTCTAATAGGCCAGGGAGAAGAGGTCACTTCATAAGCCATGCTCTTGATTTGAGAGCCATGGGAAATATTTTCCTATAGTTATTTAGTTAATTAATTTTAGCCAATGATTTTATGACTTCAAAGTAGCAGATCAGCTGAGAGAGGGAATATGTTTGCATTTAATCTCTTCTTAACAAGTTCTTGTCTGTGCTCCCAGTGTGGTCTCAATCAGGCTAGCCAGGGCATCTGACATGAGTCAACCTAAAGTAGGTAATTTCAAGGCTCTTTCTGCAAAGCAGCAGAGGGGATTTCAACATAGGCCCCCTCAGGTCTTTTCTGCTCACCCTCACTTTTCTTTTCCTGTTCTTCCCTTCTCTGAGGCCCACGTGACCTACACTCTGAACTACTGTAAATAGCATCTCCCTGATCTCTGCACATGCCCATCCTTCCCATCTCCATCTTTCTGCTCACTTAATTCTTCATTGCCACTTGCTTCTAGAAACTTCCAGAGGTTTTGTCCAAGGAAAAGCTTTCTTTTTGCTTACAAAATGTTGCAAAAAATGGCTCAAATATACCTTTGTTAATTTCCCATTGCCATTCGCGAGTACAGTATTATTTGTCCTTTTAAACACTTTGCACTTCTGTGTGTCACCCTCACGTGTCTGACATGCTTTCACTCCTGCAGTTTCTACTTTCATACATGCGTGGTATGGGGAGGAACCCAGACTTCAGAGTCCTGTTGGTTTCTAACTTCAGTTGCACTGTTGAGTTTTGTGATGGTAGACAAATTATTTTGTCTCTCTCTGTCTTAATGTTTTCATTGATAGAAGGGTGCCTAGTTCATAGAATTATTTTGATAGTTAGAGATAAACTATATATAAAACTGTGCCTGGCACTGATGAGCAATTATCAATCATCAGCTATTATTTTATGATATATTTGATTCTCCATAGCACCAGCGTCTTTCACTTGCAGATGTGTTAATCCTTATTGAAACTAATTGAATTAAAATTTTAGTAACTTAGTAATTTTTGTGTAAATTATGGCCATATATGCGTGTGTGTGTGTGTGTGTGTGTGTGTGTGTGTGTGTGTGTGTATGTATGGGGAAGGGAGAAAGAGAGAGAGAGAGAGAGAGAGTGAGAGACAGAGATGGCGTCTTGCTATGTTGCCCAGGCTACTTGAATTTCTGGCCTCCCAAAGTGCTGGGATGACAGGCACAAACCACTGAGCTTGGCCCCAGAAAACACTTTTCTATCATTTCCCACCTTTTTGGAACCATAAAATATTTTTTGTGCTAATAATCTCACAAGTTGCCTTAGAGATTTAAAAAATATTTTGTCACTCTTTTGTATCTTTATCAAAGATGTGATAAGGATGTGATTTTTAAATAAAAATATGTCTGAATATTATTAAAGCCTATTTTACCCAGTTTACTTAATATAATATCTACTATTTACAAGACCTATTTAGTTTCTTCTCATGTAGCAAGTGAGAGGGTTTTTAATTTATTTAAAATTATTTTTGCAAGTCAAGACATGATTTGTCATTAAATATTGCATTTGACTTGGGGACCAGTGAACATTAAAATGTAAATTGAAATTTAACTAGTGTAATGGCATCAAAAGTCAGGGGGATGGGGGAATTGCTTTTAGACCTTGCTTGGAATTCTTTTGATTTGCTTGCAGGGAAAAGAATCCACTTTAGAAAAAAAAATATCTTTCATGTTATATGGGGATAAGAGGGATTTCTGGCCGCTGTTTGTAAGCACTTTCCTGCAAGTGACACACTGTGAGTGTGGATAGTCTTTATTCCCAATAAATGAAAAGCTAAATTGGATATAATTCACTATGTTTCTCCTTTTTAAGATTTGTTTTTGAAGTACTAGAGACATCTTAATGTGCTAAATGAGGATTTTGATAGATGAATGTAGCTTATGAATCTGATGACAATCATCTTGAAGGGGCTTTGCAAAATTAGTATCATTTTAATGTTGTTCATTAAGTTGTTGGAGTTCACCATCAGAGCCCCTTATGTTTTCTACATTTAACCAATTTTCCAGCAAAAATTACTAATTTTAAAACTGCTGTGGGCTGGGCTCAGTGGCTCATGCCTGTAATCCCAGCACTTTGGGACGCTGAGGTAGGCGGATTGCTTGAGCCCAGGAGTTCGAGACCAGCCTGGCCAACATGTCAAAACCCCATCTCTAGAAAAAAATCCAAAAATTAGATGAGCACAATGGCATGTGCCTGTGGGGCCAGCTACTTGGGAGGCTGAAGTGGGAGGATTGTTTGAGGCCAGGAGGTGAAGGTTGCAGTGAGCCAAGATTGTGCCACTGCACTCCAGCCTGGTCGACAGAGTGAGACTCTCTCAAAACAACAAAAACATAAACCAACCAAACAAACAAACAAGAAACTGAAAAAACTGTGTGGGCTAAACCTCTATAGCATCTGGGACAATTCAGCAGAGTGATGCATTGATCCATAGGGTCTTGACATGATCACCTTAACCAGGATTTACAAAAACACCAGAAAGCGCATTAGAATGATATCACTTAGAGATCATTTGATTTTAAAGGGAAATGATATAAACAAAATTAATTAATTTATATAATGCATGTATTTACTGAAGTGGATTCAGTTAAATATGCAGAGTCCTAGCTTTCACCCCAGGCTTTCAGGTTGAAACTGGAGAAAGGACCTAGAAAGGCGTGTTTGTATCCAGTTGTATCCAGGTGATTATATGATCACCTTGGGAATGTCATGCCCAGAAGCAGTGTTTCTCAAACTTTAACATGCATGCAAAAATCAACTGGGCTCTTATTATAATGCTGGTGATTCTGTTAAAATGATTTGGTATGGCTGGTATGAGGTCTGCAATTTTATATTTCTAATGAAGTCCCTGGATATGTACAGATGATGCCATTGGGTCTGTGGACCATACTTTTAGTAATAAGATCCTAAAATATGTTTCTGAAGCAACTATTTGGAAAATGTTGATTTAACTATTCACCTAAATCCCTCACTTAACAGCTGGGAAAGTGATGTTTCAAAAGGCAAAAGTTAGGTGAGCTGAATATGTTGGTGCATGCCTGTAATCATGGCTACTCAGGAAGCAGAGGTGTGAGGGTCACTTGAGCCCAGGAGTTCAGGGCTGTTGTGTCCTCTGATCACACCTGTGAATAGCCACTGCATTCTAGCCTGGGACACACAGCAAGAACCCATCTCTTAGATAAGGAAAGAAAAGAAAAAATGTTAGATGATCAAAAGTCACCAAGCTAATAGCAGATATGGAACCAGGTCCTGTATCCTTCACCCTCTCTCCCTGAGTTGTGCTGTCACTAAGATGTGTTAATCATTTTCTGTTACATGATTAAAAATCATAACAAAAGTTTAAAAATCATAACAGAAAAAAGTTCATGTGCCTTTGAGTGTTTGCTTGAGGAAAGCAGTCATAGCTTTCCTTTCTTATTCTGTTGATGAGTAAATTGCATTCCTCCTCATGATCCAGTTATACTGTGTGTGTCTGTGTGTGTACACATGCATGCACACACACATTTTGTTTTAGGAGCCAAAGCCAAAGTGCCTGTTATCTTAAACTATTGTTTTTTTCTTTAATAATTCCTCACTGTGTCAGGAAGATGTTGGCTGCCGTCCAACTGCCTGGGGCTGGAAATTGTGGAGGCCTAGTTTCAAAAGTGATTTTATAAAGGTAAAAATAAATAAAGCCAACCTACATTTACCCCACAAAACTGGCAGAAGTCTGTCTCTAGGGAACGACTCCCACGGGCCTCCTCTCATTTGTCTGGTTCAATAGAGCCAGAGATAGACGGGCACGCCATGGCATCTGTTACTTCTGCTGCTGGATGGTTGTCAAAGCTAGGAATATTCAATTATTTGTTGTTGTTTATTCTCATGTGTGAGCATTTGGCTGCCTAGCCCTTTATTTTCTTCCCTATTTTTCTCCTCCTTCTTCATCTGCTTATAAAATGTTGGGCCTGTATCACTAACCTTTGGCCAGGCAAACCCTTCTTAATGCTTGGGCCTTTTCTCCAATGTGATTGTTGGTATTGGAGATGAAAGGAAATGTTTGCCCATTTTAGTCAAGCCTGTTATAGCAAGTTAGCCACTTGAAAGTAAACACAGCAGAAAACCACTATTTTGTTTGTTTGTTTTTTCATGTATAAAATGTGATACATCCTGAATATAATTTAAATATGCTGCTGATTTAAGACACCCCTAAAATATCTATGCAATTGTGCCAAGAAGGAGTGAAGAAATTAGAAGAGAATTTCACTCAAAAGCTTTGAAACTCCCATAGTCGAAGCAGTATTATTTTCATTTGCTTTTTGAAGGGTAAACATTTTTTGAAAATGATGGAAGAGAGACATCAAATGAAACCTCAGTGATGGATCTTGTCTTCATGGCTTTGATAAATAATTTCTAACCCACTAAAAACTGTTAATGGCCCTCTGCTACCCACAAATTTGAATAAATAAATAAATAAATCTATGCACATCTTCCTGGCTTAAAGATTCAGCTTTCCCGTACGTTTCCATTCTTACCTCCAGTGATATCCCTACAAGTGTGCTTTGGCTACTTGAGCGGCGTGACCTAGATGCTTACAGTCTGGGATGTGGGATTCGCTTTTCTCCTCCTTGACTGCATCTCCTTTTTCCTCCTTGGAACGTATTCTGTGGCCCATCTCACACTCCTATCTCTCCCTGAATCCAAGCGCCATCTTTCTTGCTGTTTTCTTCACCAAACCTAGTTTAGCAAATCGCCTATAACTTGTTGATTCCAGCAGCCTCACATACCAACTAAGTCATTGAACAGAATGCTCTCTGGCATCCCCAGCTTTAACATTTCGTAAATTCTAAATGTCTAAAACTCTGAGTTTTCAAAGCATCTATTTAGTACTTCTACCACACTATGTAAAATACCCTGAATGATAGTTGTTTTGAAGCTATTTGTGGGTTTCTGTCCCTAGTTGGATCTTTAACTGCTGAAGATTCAAGCTGCATTACCCTCTTTTTCTTGACTCCCTAGCCTACTACAGAACCTTACATATTACCTTTGTTTTATAAATGTATTTGGCTTGAAAAGCAACCCTATTAGTGTAGGATATAGCTCTAGGAAAAGGCCTTTGTTAGCTGTATGTTGTGATTGCACCATGGAGCCAGCATGGCATCTGGCTTCTTAGTGAATTCATAGCTTACAGGGACAGATAATGATCATCTTTGTCCTTCCTCGTTTGTTTACTCTTAGCAGTACTGCAATGAAGCCATTCTAAAATTGGAACGGAAGGTAGGACACATGAGAATCACTAACTCTGTATTCTTCAGTATACAGCTCTGGAAGAGCCCTAAGCTACCAACAGTACCTCCAGTGTTTCCTTCCTGTCTGTTCAGAATGTGTATATATTCCCATGGTATGGAACGTAATGTTAAGACTGACACTCAACATTTTGTATAAATCATACAAAAGCTTGAAACTCTTCTTTCTTTCCCATGAAAAACAGTGTCCAAAGCCAAGAGACAGTATTATTCTACTCTGTTAATGCTCAGTCCTTTTTCACGGACTGAAATTAAGGTATAGGAATACTACCGCAGGATATGAAAGTCTGGACTTCTAAATAATATTGTGTATCTAACCAAGTAAGAGCATGTAGCCAAGTAAAAAGATGAGTGTCGAACTACAGCTCCATCCTTCAGGTGGATGCAATCACATTCCGGAGTATGCATTAGCTAGCCAAGATGCACACTCTAGGATATGATTTTATCCACTTGAAGGAAGAAGAGGCTAATTTTTCTGGTCACATAAGTAAGGTACTGTTTTCTCGCCAGGCCTTGTACCTATGGGTATCCAGTTTACGTAAGGGTACCACATAGACTTTTTGCAGCAGGACTTGTTACCTAATTTGCAGGACACAGTATGAAATGAAAATGTGGAGCCCTTTGTTCAAAAATTATTAAGAGTTTAAAACCATCAACAGCAAGAGCATGAAATCAAGTGTGGAGCTCAGTGTAACAGCATGGGTCACACACCCGTGAAGTTGGCTCTGAGTGGCAGTAATGGTGATGGTTCAAGAAATCATTTCAAATATACAATTATTATATAAAAAACAAATAATTGACCTAGAAAAGGTAGGCATGCATTCAAACTATCTGATGTAGAATTGGGACATGGTAATTCTGTTTTGGCCAAAAGCCAGAGGCAACATCACATAAGCTGAGTTTTAAGGTGGTGCATGTGGGGTTGAATTAACAACTAGAAATGCTCACTGATGAGACAGGAAGACTCATCAGTGGGCATGTCTCAGCTCCCCATAAACTGTACATAGATAGGCAAGGAATACATGTCTGGCAGTGATACTGGGGAAGGAATTACTGCATTCAATGAGTAGGTGAGGCATGGACTAATAGAGTTTTTTAAAAAATTGACATAATTGCAGACTTTCAGAAAAGTTGCAGTATATACAAAGAATTCCCTTAAGCACTTAACTGAGAATCTTCAAACATTAACATTTTGCTACGTTAGCATGATCTCTTTCTGTGTTTATCTATATGTCTATTTATACAGAGAAAATTAAACTTTTTTCAGAACTGTTTGAGATTAAGGTGCGGATATGATACCCCCTTGTTCATAAATACTTCGTAGTGTATGTTTTTAATATCAAGGACATTTTCTGACGTAACTAGTATAATTATCAATAATTTGACAAAACACTATTATCTATTCTAGGGGCCTTATCGTAGTTTATTAATTGTGCAATAATGTCCTTTAATAACAAATTCCTAAATCCTATGTTGCATTCAGTTGTGAGGTCAGTTTAGCCTTCTTTAATCTGGATAGGTCTCTGGTCTCTCTTTGCCTTTGATGATGTTGAGTTTTTGGAGAGTGAAGGCCCATTGTTCTACATACTGCCCCTCCATTCAAACATGGTAAAAGGAAGCAGCATCCCAAGGGGGCACCCACTCACCAAATCTGAGACAACTTGAGCATGAAAATAAATGATAGCAAAGATAAATAAGAATCCATGAATCTACACTGATATTTTAAAGGATGAATGAATGAATGAACATATAAGTAATTGGCACAAGGGAGAGCTCTTTCTTATTGTAGAATAAAGACATCTTTTAAAATATGCATTGATTCAGACAAGCATCAGTATGGAGGCTAAAACTAGTGGGTGCAAGTTTCAGGAAAACTGGATATTTACATTTTCTAGATATATCACTTCACAAGATACTTATTAATTATAAAGGGGTAACTAATAGCATTGCAAAGGAAAATTCTGTAATACACCACTCTGATCAAGTAATCAATGTTAACATCACCAGAAATGGGGAAAATCAACACTATGTGTCTCCTGATGTGATAGGCCCAGGAGACTATATCACTTCAATGATATTCTTAGAAAAATATGGCTGAGCACAGTAGCTCACACCTGTAATCCTAGTACTTTGGGAGGCCAAGGCGGATGAATCACTTGAGGTCAGGAGTTGGAGACAGCCTGGCTGACATGGTGAAACCCCAACTCTACTAAACATACAAAAATTAGCCAGGCATGGTGGCACCTGCCTATAATCCCAGCTACTTGGGAGGCCGAGGCAAGAGAATCACTTGAACTCGGGAGGAGGAGGTTGCAGTGAGCCAAGATCATGCCATTGCACTCCCCTGGAGAACAAGAGTGAAACTCTATGTCAGAAAAAAAAAAGGAAAGAAAAAAGAAAAGAAAAATGTGTAATCTGTGTTTAACCATGGGAAGACATTAAGGCATTACACAAACCTGTGTGGAGGAACTTTTTAAATAATGGTTCATTTCTTAACTGTATGTTTCTCAAAATACTGTCTACATGTGGGATACTGCTTGGTGTTCTGGGAATATAAGAAGCCACCAGATAGACATGGCACATCTTGCTGAGCATCAATTATATTCCCTTTAGATCTGTGAAAATAAAACATGGATACAGTATGGAGAAATGCAAAAACTTTCATGAATCTTGAAGATTTAATTTGAAACTTCAAAGTTACTTTGTGCCTGCCACATCTTTTTAGGTTCCACCCACAGATGGCATGGGGTTAATCAATTTTTCTCCTTTTTTGGTAGAAACATTTTAATAGACAGTGTGAGCAACACTGAACTGTAAGAGACTGGTTCTAGGAACAGAGAATGACTTGTGTGTAACTGATATAAGTTGTGCTACTTTTGCTTAATTAACACATGCACAGTGAAGAACACCAAGACGGAACCACTAAGGCAGGAGCATATTCCACTGCATCTTACTGTGGATGGTGAAAAAGACAATTTCCCCAAATAGTATTCTTTCATGCTATTTATTGCTGACCATTATTTTACCAAGAAGAATTTGCAGAAGTATAGCCACTACCTTTGAAGAAAATCGCAGCTTAATTCAGTCTGCCATTCTTATGGTGAAATTCACCTTAAAAGTTCCTGGAAGATAGCCATTTCTATAAAAATCTCAGTAAAAGTTTATCAGGGGAGAGGAGATAGATTTTATTTCAATTCAACTCTCATTTTCTCCACTAAAGGAAGCTTCTGACAGATAATATGAACAGCTGATAGACAAAACAAACAAAAATCTTATGTTACTTCATCTTTGGGGATTCTTTGAGCCTAGGAATGTCTTCTTAGATTATTTCACGTCTTTCCACCAGGTAGGTAAGAATCAGAAGGTGCATTCCAGAAATTTTTCCAGTGGTAAAAGAATTCTAACTAAGGTGTAACAGTATCAGGCATCCATGCATAACTATCTGGCATGTTCTAGACAGCACAGTAATTAATACAATATTGTCCCTTTCTTTGAAGAGTTTATAATCTAATAAGGGAGATGTAAACAAGTGTTTTCATGGAATGTGGCTTGTGGTAGGTTAAATATATTTTAGGAACCAACAAGAGTGATTATTTCCTGATCCTTGAGGCATAAGTTACACTTCCTGATCAACGTGTGAGCTACGTTCTTTGAGGAAAAAGTAGGAGTAACCATTTAGAGAGTGTATTCCAAGTAAAGGAAAGAGTTTCAGTACAGGCATAGAATGGCACAGCATGTGACCTATGTGGGAAAGTAAGCAACACAGGACTTGAATGAATTGCAAGGTGACAGAAGATGGGGCTACCAAAAAGAAGTGGACAGGTCAAATTATGGAGGATGTTTGAATTCTCCGCTAAGTGTTTAGATTTGTCCAGAATGTAGTTTGGGAGCATTGAAACGTCATAGGCAATGCAGTGATGTAATTATGTTTTCAAAACTCTTAACCCTCCCATTCACTGCTGTCAGAGATTTAGGGGAGCAAGAGTCACGGCAAGGAAGTTTTGCACCAATCCATGAAAGTGTTGATGGGGCCTGAACTTCTGCAGGCATAGCATGGGTTGAAGAGGAAGTGAGGGTTCAGGAATGTCAAATTAGCTAGAGTGTATGGCTGCTTAGATGTGGAACTAAGGAGAAGTAAGATAGGAGTTTGGGGACTCCCTCAAGTTTGGGACTCACTAGGTTTGTGGCTCAAATGACTCCATTAATTAGGTTATAAGTAGAGTAAAATAAACCAGTTTGGAGAATGAGCTACTGGTTTTAGTTTTTGATCATGTCATGTGTGAACTACCCATGAAATATTCAATGGACTGCTTTCATCATGTGGCTGTATTTATGAGACTGAACCTCAAGGATATAAGAGCAGGATCAAAAATACCGAATTGAGAGTCACTGGCAAGTAGGTGGTAGTTAGGTGAGTAGACCTCTGTCAGGAAGACAGAAGGAGCAGGCTGTTACAAGAAATACCTACATTTTTTTTCTGTACTCCACAATCTCCACCTTAGTCCTAGGCTCTCAAATTGCTGATGAGAAAAGAAAAAGAAACAAAACCAAACAAAAAACCAGCAGACCATGAATGAAAATCTGTAAATGGTAAAGGGGTGAACACAGGAGAAGGAGCCTATGAATAAGACTGAGAGAAAAAAAAAAAAGCAGAATAGGCCCCAGGAGACCCAAGAGGGAGTAGAGAAAGATTTATGAAGGAAGAATTGGTCAGTGGTGTCAGTGGGATCTAACGATTGGAGTAAGAAGTGAGAAGTGTTCATTACATTTGACGTGAAGACCTCCATTGACTTGGACAAAACAATGTAATGAGCCAGGGTGATGGGAGATTAGTGTGGATGTAGGAATGTATAGGAGAGGAGAAAGCAGAGATGATGTAGACAGTGCCTTCCCAGCATTTGACTAAAGAGAGAACAGCCGGAGCAATAGCTGATGTTAATGATTTGGGGAATAGATGGGAATTTAATATCAGCATGAAGATGAAATGGCTTGTATTTTTAAAATGTGTAGTGAGGGAATAGGAATGACAGAGTGAGGAAGTAGAGGTCAGAAGAGCTGGGTTTGAGTTCTGGGGCCAGCTAACTGGTTCTGTGCACTTTCAGAGTGACTCCTGATACCGGCCACACATAAGAATCATGGGGGGAAGTTTTAAAAATTAAGGTTCCTGGGTCTCACTGGAGACCTTTAGAATAATCTCCGGAAGAAGGGCTTGATTTTGCTGTCTTCTGATTTTCCTTCTCTTCACTAACCACAGTTGAATTTTCAGTCAAGATTCCTTCTCTTCCCACCTCTAAATGTTGTGGTATTCTAGATCTCCATCTGGAGGCCTTTCCCTCCATAATCCACAGTCTCTCTTTCAGTGGAATCTTTCACTCCAGGGCTTTGTGCATGCCTCTATTGTGATCATGCCCAGCCTTAATATGGTACCTTGCCTACCACATTCTTTGTCTGCTGCCTACCTGACACATCCACTTGGATATCTAGTAACTGGCTATGTCCCAAAAAGTACCTTTTGGTTTTCACCCCATCAATACTGCTGCAGGGTGGTGGTGGAGGAAGTTGGGGGTAGTTAATGGGTACAAAAATGTAGTTAAAAAATGAATAAGATCTAGTATTCAATAGCATAACAGGGTGAACTATCGTGGAACAGTACTTTATTGTACACTTTAAAATAACTGAAAGAATGGAATTGGAATGTTCTTAACACAAATAATAAATGCTTGAGGTGATTGGTATCCCAATAAGCTGATGGGATTCTTAAACATTGTAAGCCTGTATCAAAACATCACTTAAAACTTCATAAACACAGGTACCTCTTATGTACCCACAGTAATTTTTAAAAATTTAAAAAGCAAAAAATTATTGCTGTAAATTTGTGTTTACTTCCCAGTGTTTCCTGTTTCTGTAAAGGCACCACAGGGGCTCCTGACAAGACCCGGGGGTCATCCTGAACTTTTCTTTCCTTCAGTCACTTCCTGTTCACCAGAAAGTCCAGCTACCTCTGCCTCCAAACTGTCTCCTGAATTTGCCCTCATCTCTCCACCTGGTACAAACATTATTTCTCTCCTGTGATAATCTCTTTACTGCTTCCACTCTTGTTTCCTTGAAATGCATTCTCCACACAGCAACAAGAATGATCAGTCTTTTGAAGAAAAATGCAAACCAGATCATGCTGTTCCTATGGTTGAACTTCCAATGACTTCCCAAACTTTGAATGTTTGGCCTCATAGGCATGAACCCCCATGTCTCTCTGACCTTCCCTGGCTCTACTGTGCTTCCGCTCTCTGTTGCAGCCACAAGGACTTCTTTTCTTTCTCAGATCCCCATGATAGGTCCTATTTCACAGCTGTTGAACATTCACTTTTCCTGTAAAATATCCTCCAGGTGCAGTGTTTGTCTCTTTCTTGTGATAGTTTCATCTGCATTCTGCTGGGTCATTTTATTTAAAAATATATGGATTTTGCTACCCAAAAGGTGAACAACTTTGAGCCAAAGTGGTTCCTTAGATCTTCCTGTTTCTGGCAAGATTGGCTTAAGGAAAGCAAAATGCAGCTTGCTTTCTTCCACTCAGGTGCTCTGTGGGGCCATGCTGAAAGCCGAGGTGCTAGATACTTGGTGGCATATCCAATGTTTACATGCTCATGACAGTGGCCACATCTTGTCCCGATTGACCCTCCTGGCCTCATGGAGACATGGGTGGAAGAAGAATCAAAAAACTAATAATGTGATTAAATTGTTTTTCTTGCTGCTGGGTTGGCTTTTTCTTTTTGATTATTTTCTATTCTTTTGTTTTCTTTCATCCCTCTCCAGGTCTGGTAGGGAATTACAATGAGGTAGTGAGTATTGAAAGCTTAAGGTTATTTTTAGGTCATTTCTTCTTAAACTTGTTGCTAGTTCACATCCCTCTAATTTCCTGTAGAACACTCAGAGATCACTCAGGAAGGTCAGGGATGATTCTCCATGTCCATGTGATTTTTAAAATTTTGTCCCTACAACCATGGAGTTTGTTTTGCATTCGAGTACCCAGCCAGTTGCTGAGGTGCAGATAAGCTCTATTGCTGCTTGCAGGAGATGTAGACATTAAGCTGCCTCAGGGAAGGGATGCTTGACAACAGGATGAACAGCACAGCTGGGTACAGTGGTTCATGCCTGTTATCCCAGGGATATATATATCCCAGGGATATATCCATGGGAGGCTATAGCAGGGAGATCACTTGAGGTCAGGAGTTGGAGATCAGCCTGGGCAACACAGTGAAATCCCATCTCTACAAAAAAAAAAATTAAAAATTAGCCAGGCATGATGGCATATGCCTATAGTGCTAGCTATTTGGGAGGCCAAGGGAGGAGGAATGCTTGAGCCCAGGAGTTTTAGGCTGTGGTGAACTATGATTGCACCACTGCACTCCAACCTGGGTGGCAGAGTGAGTCCCAGTCTCTAAAATGAGTGGGTGAGTGAATGGATGGGTGGACAGGTAGATGAACAACATAGACTTTCCATATCCTACTTGAGAACTGAGCAGCCCAGGAGCAGTCAGTGTTTCGAGGCGCTGCTCTTTTGTTTTTGTTTTCCATCAAAAGCACTTTGATTTGGTGGTTGTTTCTGCATTCACCTAGGACTCAATTTTCCCATTAGCACAGCAAGTAGAACAACAGTCCTCTTGAATGTACAGAATGTGGAACTTACAGTATTTTGTCCCTATAGCTTTTGGTGAAACATGATGTAAAGATAGAAAATAAGTTATCGGCGTATTTTCACTTGGTTTAATGCCTTAAAAACAAGGCAGAAGAGAATTTCTATATTTTCAGTTAATGACTTTTCCTGTTGAAGATTGTTAAGATCTCCCATTTAGGTTAAGCTTCAGCTGACCTTTATGTATTGACACAGCCAAATCAATGCAGTCAATATGCAGAAAGTGCCTTCTATGGAACTTGGAGACAAAGCAAACAGCAGTCCTCCTTTCTACAGGCATGGTTTTCCCATGTGGGGTTTCTACCCATTATTTTCTTGCTAAGGGAAGTGGTGCTGAGTGGCTTCATAGGCAGCGTTGGTCATTCTGGTGCCACATGTGCCCACTGATGTGTCCTTGGGGCCAAGAATCTACCCCCAGGCAGGATAGACACATGAATTGACTCAGTAGGATAGATTTACTTGAGAAGAATTTAAGTGATTATGATCTTGTAGATTTATACTGTTCTGAGTATAACTTCATCCTGAAAGAGAATCAGCAGTTGGTAGTGACAACTTAAGGTAGCAGGCACAAAATAAGAGAAGCAGGTGGCAGTGGCCCTGAGACACCAGAACCCATGAGTGAATGCAATCAATAGAGAAGACCATTAGGGCAATAGCGAGAGGTGATTGGTTAGGAAGGGTGGAAGTGACACGGCCTTGCATGTAGTAAGAGAGTCAGAGGATCGTGAAATTACAGCGAGCCTGTGTGTGTGTGTGTGTGTGTGTGTGTGTGTGTGTGTGTGTGTGTGTGTGTGCGCGCTGAGACAGAATCTCACTCTGTTTCACAGACTGGAGTGAAGTGGCATGATTACAGCTCACTGTGGCCTTCAACTCCTGGGCACAAGCAATTCTCCTGTCTCATCCTCCCAAGTATCTGGGACTACAGGCATGTAGCACCAAGCCTGACTATTTTTTGTGGTTGTTTGTTTTATTTTCTTTCTCTCTTTCCTTCTTTCTTTCGGGAGACAGGGGTCTCACTGTGTTGCCCAGGCTGGTCTCAAACTCCTGGCCTGAAGTGATCTTCCCTCCTTGGCCTCCCCAAATGCTGGGATTACAGGCAAGAGGCACTGTACATGGCCCTAACTGGATCTCTTTATCTCCCTGTTTGGCTGTGTTACAGCCTTTTTAAGACACAGTTATATTTTGTTTCGCATTCTTCACACCTGGTCTGTCTTGGTTTCCAATCAGTCCTAAACTCATTGTTAAGATTTTTATCTTCCTAATTTTCAGCAAATTCTCAATTTCTTGTTGGAATATTAATGATCTTTGTTTTTATAAACAAAAGAAGCTGAACACAATAGATTTTATTGTGTTGGGAGTATCGCAATAGAAAACAGGTTAAATTAGTTCTCAAAGCATTATGGAAAACCACAACTGTCTCCACCCAGCATAATATGTCCCTACTCCAGGCACAATCACTGCTACTCCCTTGGCAACCCCACCATTACCTGACAAGCTACACTACTTGTGAACACAGGATAATGATATGCAGTGCTAGTTATAAAATGCTTTATTGATAACAGCAATTTACCAGCAGAGGGATTACAGAGCACAAGGAATCTCACAAAGGCCCAAAGTTATTTTATGGTCCTAGGAATAGCCTTGAGGAGCCTCAGCATGACAAGACCTTTTGCATCAGTCAGACACCTTGCTGTCCCAGTAAATAGAGTCTGCTCAGTGCTCAGCATCAAGAGAAGAGAGTGCATGGAGAGTTGCAGGGTGATCCAATGGCAGCCAAATGTGGCCCGTCTTCATTATTGCTGCAAGATTTACTGATCAGGAGTTATGGTTGCAATATTCAGGAATTTCAGGAAGACGTCATTCATATATATATATATATGTATATATATTATATATTATTGCAACCATAAGTTTGTGTGTGTGTATATATATGTGTGTGTGTCTGTGTGTATATACACACACATATATATATATTTATTCCATAAATATGGAAATAAACAGAACCAATGAAAAAATCTGTGCTATGTGCAGATTCCTATGACTAAGATGCAATTAAAGAAGAAAATTTTAGAATTTGTAATTCATTAAAGTTTGAAGGATATGGTCTTTCTCAATTCCTTCTTTGATGGACATTGTGACAGTGAAACTTAATACAATAAAATGAATATAATACATAATGCTAAGAGGATTATATATATGTGTGCATGTGTGTGTGCGTGCGTGTGTGTGTGTGTGTGTGTGTGTGTGTGTGTTCCTGATGTATAGGAATCTATGTGTGGCATTGTCCTTTAGTGCCAGTTATCACTCAAGGAGACACAGCTGAAATAAGAACCGAAATGAAAGGTGGCAACAGCCTAATATCAATACGGGTCTTTAGGTCAAGAAATGTGCAAAATCTGCTGGTCTCGGTGGCTCACTCCTTTAATCCCAGCACTTTGGGAGGCCGAGGTGGGCAGATCACTTCAGGTCAGGAGTTGGAGGCCAGCCTGGCCAACATGACAAAACCCCATCTCTACTAAAAATACAAAAGTTAGCCAGGCATGGTAGCACGTGCCTGTAATCCCAGCTACTCAGGAGACTGAGACAGGAGAATCACTTAAACCCAGGAAATGGAGGTTACAATGAGCCAAGATCACACCACTGCACTCCACTGTAGGTGACAAAGCGAGATTCCAAGTCTCAAAAAGGGGGAATGTGCAGAATCCATAGATCTAAGCAAGGTAGAGGGTTTAAGCCAGGCTTGCGGGAGGAGTGAAGATAACATGTCAAATTCAAGAGTATCACAATGAGGAAAAAATTGACCTAACAGGGAGCCTTTTATGTGCTTTCCCTTGGGAACTGGAGTCAGTAGCTGACTTCTCAGGTCATAACCACTCAGGGCAGGAGGATTGAGGCGGAACCACGCAGAAGCACCGGGCCTTGACTTTGCTGGCGTGCATCTGTCCTGCATGTGAATTAGCCCTTTTATTATAATAAATGATCTGTATTTGAGTAAGTTACAAATTCCTTTTATGTAAGACAAATGGGGTTTGTTGTTTCTTCAGCAAAATATGGGTGGAAAAGATTCAAAGCTGATTTGAATATAGTGTAGTTGGACACTAATAGGACATCAGACCATCCTCCTGGAATCTTAACAAACGGCTTTGACTATGACTATTAAAAAAATGACTACGATTTTTCACTGGCTGATTTGGCTTGAATGAGTAAATTATTTTTATTTCATTGCATTAACTGCCAGAACATTGAATGAGCCGGTAACTCCCTGGTGTTGCTGGGCTGCAAAGAACTATTATTCGGAATTGAATTTTTATTGATTTTCTTGTGCTACAACGACTTTTCTAACATAGTCGCATGAAAGGAAAATGAGAAAAAGGCCAAATAGGGCAGGGGGTGACGAAGGGAGGCTGCTGCTTCCCAAGGTCTCGCCCCAGATGTACTACTTATTGGCAGGTACTGCTGACTCTAGATGATCCTGTTGCTGGTCATATGATTTACAGGTTAGCCACGTACCTGGCTTCGTCACCTCTCTTCCCTTCTGCTGTCTTTGATCCTAGATGTTGTGGACCTTGTTGGCATTCTGCTGTGAAACTGAACAGGGTGATGGGGTGAAGAAGAAACAGTGCTGCTCCAAATTGATCTGTGCTGATGATTGTTCGTACTATTCAAGCACACACATACACACACAATGTGTGTGTAAAGATGACAGTGAATGAGTGTGTTATTTTAGCATCATTGTAGTGCCTATTGCACGTACCTGTTCATGGTTTTGCTTTTTCTAGTCATTTTAACTGCCAGAGACTTATTTGCCTATTAGCTCATAGATATCATTCAGATGAAGTGGGAACTCACATTTGTTCATTCATTCATTCATTCAACAAATATGTATCAAGCCACTATCTTCCAACTGCCAGAAATCTGTCAATAAACAGAACTAATGAAAAGTTTGGCCTTCATGTGCAGATTCCCATGACTAAAATAAAATTAGAGAAGGGTATTTCAGAATTTGCAATTCTGAAAAGTTTGAGGGATATGATCTTCCTTGCTTCCTTCTTTGATAGACAACGTAGGAGTGAAACTTGGTACAATAAAATGAAACAAAATGTACTTCTCTCCTGGCTTCTGATGCAGTTTGGTCTAGTACAGAGATGCTTGACAACTCATAGAAGAAAGGGATCTTTTTTTGGACATCATTTTTGGTGGCTATAAAAGTAATCCATATTCATTACAGAAATTTTGGAAAATGCAGAAACAGATAAAGGAGATAATTAATATACTAAATTTCATCCAGTGGAAAATCTTTAAAATGTTTAGTAGTTTCTTTTTAGGATTTTTCCTATAACTATAATAATATAGACACTAATCCCACACCAGTTGCTATTTTCAGATGGTAAGGTTTTATATTTTTAAACCACATTTAAAAATCTATCTTTATGCGTATGTATGCAACTTGGTTCAGTTCCCTTATACAGAACAATGTGCCAGTGACGGCTTTTCTTCTTCCCATAGACCATGTGCACATGATTATGAGTGAGATCAGAGGGTGGAAATCTATTTATGCCCCACCCTCTCAATATACATGAATAGAAGACAAGTCTAATAAAAGAGTGTCCTCATGTGATGTGAAAACTTGGAGAAAGAGAGGTAGCTAGGCAAGCATTTTGCAGAGACTTGAAAGAAAAAAGTGAGAGGGCATGTGTATAAATGTTTAAAAAGAAAAGGATATGGTGGTTATGCCTTAAGCCAGTGCAAGGAGCTTCTCTGCCTCAGCTGAGATGTAAATCTCAGAGAAACTTTTCTGCCATCACTAGATTTATGTGGGCCCCACTGTGCTACATTTACAGGGTACTTCCCACTGCTCCATCTCATCACTCAGACATATACCTCTTAATTGCTTGTTTAATAGCCAGTCGCCCTGCTAGAGCATATGCTATGTGAAGGCCAGGGCAGTCTGTGGCATGTTCAGTCAGGTACCCCACTGCCTGGCACAGTGTCCAGCCCATGGTCAACAGCATGAGTGAGTGAAGAAGGCTATTGCACTTCTACAGAACACTTGAAGGCAAATTAAGAAGGATTACCTACCAGCTGGGTGCAGTGGTTCATGCCTGTCATCCCAGCACTTTGGGAGGCTGAGGCAGGCAGCTTACATGAGGTTAGGAGTTCAAGACCAGTCTGGCCAACAAAGCAAAACCCCGTCTCTACTAAAAGTACAAAAAATTTAGCCAGATATGGTGGCACACACCTGTAATCCCAGCTACTCAGGAGGCTGAGGCAGGAGTATCGCTTAAACGTGGGAGGTGGAGGTTGTAGTGAGCTGAGATTGCACCATTGTACTTCAGCCTAGGTGACAAGAGTAAGACACTATCAAAAAAAAAAAAAAAAAAAAAAAGAAGAAGGATTATGTACCAAAACAGGTGTTTCATGCAGGTGTACCTACTTTTATTTGGAAGTAGATACATTTAATAACAATACAATTACTACATTTGGGAGAGAATGGTTTTTATTACTAATATGCATATGATAGAGATCATGCTCTCCACTCTATTTAGCAGTTAATCTGAATATTTACCTATAATTTTAAATATTTTGAGCTTATGATTTTTAATGGTTGTATAGTGTTCCATTGTATGAATGTACCAAAAAATTAACCACCCCTATATTATTTAGGTTATTAGCGAGTGTTCATAATTATAAATGATTATTTGAGCAATGCCACTATGCATGCATTTTTCTTTGGAGCTCTCTAGTCATATTTTAAGAAAACTTTAGAAGTGGAATTATTGAATCATATGAATGAACTATTTTTAATAATAACTATATCTAAATATCCACATACCATACAATTTACTTATTTAAAGTGTACAATTTGGTAGTAGTCTACTCGCAGAATTGCATAGGTCAATTATAGAATATTTCTGTCACACTGTAAAAATCCACCAAAACTATTTATCTTAGCTGTCCTTCTCCTACTCCTCACTCAGCTGCAGCCCTAGGTAACCACTCATCTATTTTCTGTCTCTATGGATTTACCTATTCTGTATATTTCATGTAAATGAATCATACAATAGGTGCCCTTTTAGGAATGGCTTCTTTCAGTTATCATAGCATTTTTAAGATTCATCCAGGTTGTAACATGCATCAATACTTCTTTCCTTTTCATGGCTAAAAAGAATCCATAATGTTCATCTATGAACTTTTGAAGTACTTTTGGTACACGTTACAGCTCTCTCTTTATATATGCTCAAACATTACTTGTAGCAATGTTTAGGACTGCTGAGTTTCTTATATGCTTGCTAACCTTGGGCATTATTTCACGAAGGAACAAAACTAAGCCTTATTGGAAGAGGAAGGAGATTTATTGATGGTTTTAAAATTCAGATTTCTTTAATAATTAGTTATTTGGCCCTTTTAGATATTTTTATTAGCCACTTGTATCTCTTCTTGTGTAAATTTTGTTTCACATCCCTTTGTCATTTTATTTGATGATATTGTTTTCATTTTGTTTCATAAGAGCTCTTTACATATTTAAGGCTGTTAACCCTTTGCCCCTGATGTTGCTTATAATATTTTAGATCAAAACTTTTTTTTCAAAATTTTGACTAAACACTATCTACCAATCATTTCCTTAAGGGCTCTTCAATGTCAAGCCTGGAAGCGCCTTCCTCTTCCTAAGAGCCAATAAATATTTTTTTTTTTTACTGCTGTAGTTTCATGTAAAAATATTTCTTATAAATATGGGATGTATTTGGTATAAAGACATCAACCTAATTTTATTTTTTTTCTCCAAAAGGGCAGTTAGTCATCTAAATACCTTTTCCCACTTAATTTATGTATCATTTTTATCATATACTGCATTATTTTTATTTGAGTGTCTCTGAAAAATAAACTGGTTTATAGTTAATTTGTCTGACTTATGACAAAACTATCCTATTTTAATCATCATGGCTTTAAAATAGGATCTAGTAACATACGTGACCTCTATGAAGCTCTGTTAAGAAACCAGTGCTCTTAAACAGACTTTACATATATTAGCATTTAATCCTTAACAAACTGTATGTGAATTATTATCCTCATACCATTGATGAGAAAGCTGAAGCAGAGGGATTAAAGAAACTGAATCAAGGTGCTTGTAAGTAGTGGTCTCAAAATTCAAACAAAAACACAGGCTCTAGTCCCCGCCATCCTCACCAGAGGCCGCTCCTTCCTGGTCGGGTCCTGAGATCTAGGACCCAGCAGTTTTAAGTCCATACTATTCATTATCATGCATATTTATGATATATCATGCATCTTTCTTCCCTGATTCTTTGGATATTTATCTGAATATTTTTAGTTATATTATAAAAAGTATTTAGGTTTAAAAGTTTTAAGTGTTTTTATTGCCCATTGCCAGGTTTTTAAAAAACACAGCTTCCAAATACTGAAATTATTGCATTGAGTTGTTTTTCATTGGTTAATTTATTTTACAAGGTAATGTTTTCAGGAAGAGTATGTGGCTGCTTACAATGTCATGGCCTTATCATGCCTGAGACTACATTGTTGTTAGGTTACTCATGAATACTAAATTATTTGGAAATAAATTAGCACCTATGCTTTTTACCCAAAAAATAAAAAGCCAAAAATAAAAAAGAATTTGATTGATTATACTCTGTTATACAAACAAATATAGGAAATAAATTCTGTATTTTTGTTTCATTATTCTTTTTACTTGTTTTCTGCAAAAATACTCATAAATTTAGTTTTGCATTTTATTAGTTTTGTTAAAATTAACAATTTCATCTAAGATCTATCTACGGTTGTTTCTTTTTAAAACTAGTTTGCCTCATTTCCAGTGAGTCATTTTGCAAACTGAAGTCCTTATTTAGCTTAGAGAACTATTATTATTAAATTGAATTTTGTTTCTTTCAGCTTATTGTGTCCTTTCAAAATTTCTATTATATGTAATATTGTATTCCTCTTTCTCCACTTTGTCATTTATTTCATTCTTCCTCTGACAAATTCATTGTCACTTTATCATTTTCCCCTTCATTTACTCACCAGGTATTTATTAAGAACTAGCCCTGTATCAGATATTATCATAGGCACTGGTAATAGAGGGGCGAAAATCTCAGAGACCCTGCTTTCATAGAACTGATGATCGAACAAGGAAAACAAATGTACCATAGAGAATAAGTCACCACAAGCAAAATAACACATAAGCAAGTCTCCATATGCCACAGATGCACCAAACAGAACAAGTCACCATAAGCACCCTACTAGAGGACATTGCTTACACTGTTACCAGCACAACAGTCTCTCATGTCTGTACCAACTGGTCTGTCTGTAAATTAAGTAGAAGGGAATGGGGCTCCTTTGCCAGGCCCAGACTCCCTGTAATGTTCCTGTAGTTCCCCCTTTGCCTACTTAGTCCTTCCACTTTATTATATTAATATTTTCTTTTAAACCAGCTGATGTACTTGCCATTTTTCTGATACATCCTGACTGATAATGCCTGTCTTCTGATTCAGTTTTCTGCAATATTCAATATGCTATTTACTGTCTCCGTATTTATTTATATGTTTCTAACTCAGCAGTTATGTTTTTTCTTTCTTCATAGTGGCGGTTTCTTGATCTCAGATGTCATCCTATTTATAACTCTCTACTCTAGATTCTCAGTTGCTATTTCCTTTTGACTTTAAAGAACTAAAATTAGAAATTATCTAAAAATATGTCTCTTGCTTCATGTCTTTTTAGAGGAAGAAATCTATTTTCAGTTCTGTGGTTTGTTTCCTTATCTTGTAGTGTATTTCTTGTTATATGGCTAAGGATGTTTTCCCTACTATTAGAAATTGGATCAGTTCCTGTCTGTTTCTTTCAAGCCTTGGAGCTCATATAGGTGATTAAAGTGTTCAGATTGCCTATTCAGAAAGAAATTAGACTGGATGCCCTATGGTGAGGACCATAGCTACACCACTGTGTCTCAAAAGTTTACTTCCATCATTTCTACTATATTTGTTAGCTAACTGAAGTTTTTTGGTGAGTTTCCCCTCCTTAGTAGTCAGTGTCTTGGCACCAGTGTCAGGTATAAGCCGGAACTAGGGCTCCATGATACTTGGGTTTCTCACTTGGTTTAATGATGTCTGATCATTACAGGTCCCTAACAGGTCGGTGGCCTGTTCCTACTGTTGGATCCAGATATCTATAGTGCCCTGTTATTCCGTGTCCCTCAACCATTGCCTTTCATAGTTGTTCTTTTTATGTATGCATTTGGGAGGGAAATGTGTGTCTTGCTAGGACTCTTCCAGTGATTTTAAACGTCATTTGGAAAGAGCAGCAGGTTGGATTGGTCTTTTCTTCTACCCAGTCTTGGCTTTGTGAGATCTGTTAGAAGTTCCTCAAAGTTTCTAGTTTACGGACAATACCCTTTCCTAGGTCCCACTGTCAATACAGTTCATACACACACACACACACACACACACACACACACAGAAGTGTAAATTATATATACTTGTGTGTATATATGTATGTATGTGTATTTACTTACCTATTTTACTGAGAGGCTGGAATGGGGAAGAAAAATGACTTCCCTCCGGTTGTCTTTTCACCTGATAATGTAGTTAATGTAGCAGTGTGGAGATAGCCATAAACTAAGTAATTTTTACCTTTTCTATTTCTGCTGATCAAATAAAGGACACAAAAGTGGAATGTAAATAGAAATTTGTACTTTTGGATTTCCATATATTATGTGGCTGAATACAGATTTGTTGGTGTGTCAAAATTGGGATCATCATTTAGCAGCACTGAGCAAAACTTCCATTAGAAAACAAAGCAGTTAAGGCAAAGGAAAAAAAATTATAAACCAAACAAAATAAGCCACAAAGAAACACAACTGCTAGCCAGGCACAGTGGCACATGCCTGTAATCCAAGCACTTTGGGAGGCCAAAGTAGGAGGATCGCTTGAGCCTAGGGGTTGGAGACCAGACTGGGCAACAAAGCAAGAAGCGAGACCCTGCCCATTTCTACAGAATATTTGTTTAAAAATTAGCCGGGTGTGATGTCACACACCTGTAGTCCTAGCTACTTGGGAAGCTGAGGTGGGAGGATAGCTTGAGCTTGGCAAGGTCAAGGTTGCATGCAGTGAGCTAAATACCACTGCACTCCAGCCTAGGTGATGGAGCAAGACCTTATCTCCAAAACAAAGCAAAAGAGCTCCTTCATCAGCAAACTGACACCTCATATGTTAAAGTCACTCTCACTCTATGATAAGCTAATTGTGATATAGTTCTGATAAATAACCAAGTCATATGGAGGAGGGATTTTTGACCCAAAGATCTCTTGTGAGACAGCAGAGGAGAATTATGCGGGAAACGTGAGATTTTTCATTCCGGATTTATTCACAGTACCTTCACAGTTTTGTTGTCAGTTATATGACCTTCATCATACCTGGAGTCGGAAGTCCTGAATCAAATGGGCTGTGGCAATTTATGGTTCCCGGATAGAGGGAAGCTGGCTTTAAAACTCAGGGGACAACAGAGAAATGAGAGAATGCATCTTGTCACCCACCTGCAGTTTGAGTCGTTTTAAGATCTTTTGCCTTATATATGATGATAAAGCCCTCCAAATATGTAGTGCTGCTACTAACAAAAGACATTGGTTGCCTCTGGGAGGGAAAGCATTAAGAGTAAAATTCAGAGAACAGTGAATACATGGCTTGCTGTGCTTGTTATTCATTGAGTGTTTTTGACTTGCTAAAAGCAAGTTTAATGTATTTATACAATTTATAAAGATGTAACTGATTCTGGAGCTCTCCTCTTTACAGGGAACATATTTCATGTTATTGTAAGCACTGAAGAAAATTAAATCAATAAATTCACAGCCCGTAATTTGAGATACTCAATTTGAAGAAAAATGTATTGTCAGGGAGAGAGAGCAAAATCTTTTGCATTTAGGAAGACTTGTAAACAACCTGTCTTTGCCCTACTATCCTGTGCTTTCAAGTGACAGCAAGAATTACCCTCATGCTGCAAGAGTATCAAAGAGTTGTCATGACACCTCCAGAGAAGTAAAGGCCAACCCCCTGCCTTTTTTTTTTTTTTTAATGTAGCGTGTGGTCAAGTGGAAAGCAATGCAATTGACTCTTTCTGCACTGTCCATCTATGTCCTTTTCCCTGAGAAGGCTTTGCTGGTTAGCACTCAGCCTGGGTGTCGGGGAGCTTAGTGTACTGTTCCTCATCACTGGCACCGATGCTCTCTGTGACCACTGGCAAGCCAATTAACCTCTGCAAGTGTCATTCTTCCATGTGTAAAAGGTTAATAGTACAGCTTGTTTGCAAAGTGCCTGGAGTCTTCCATGAAGGGCATTACCCAAATACCCGCATTGCTGTTTGACTGGAGGGTGTTGTGTTTAATAATTATATGTTTGGTCGAATAGGTTATAGATTTCATTGTGGTTGAATGTTGCCCCTTCTCCCTAGTTACAAATAAAAAGACTAATAGGTAATCTCACTCTATTAGCATCTTCTAGAGCCCCCCAGAGGGCTAAGGGAATGGCAGAGGTTACAGATTAATAATGCATTCTTTAGTTAAAAGAAAAAAAACATGTGCATCTCAACTGCATAATAGCTGTGGATGGCAATTTATTAGGCCAAGTGTTTCATCAGATGCTCAGCAGATAATGCTGGCAAAGACTCCTGAAACAATGAAGTTGTTCTGTTTTGTTTTGTTTTGTTTTGTTTTTACTCTCCCAGTTATTTCTTTCATCCGTCATATTAATATAGAACATCAGAGACTGTTTTGTCCAGGTTATTTCACATGCATTTATAAATATTTGGAAAAATGATTCTTTTTTTTCTGGAATTTCTGAAACAAGTGACTTATTTGTGTGTGTATTCATTGTGACATTAAGCTTACATTTTTTTGTACTCGGACCAAATTTGGATAACACTAGACTTAAGGCAAAGTATCACCTATCTCATGCTTTTTTTGCAGATTTACGGAAAAACTTTGAACAAGACCCACAAGGAAGGGAGGTTCCCATTGAAGGCATGATTGTGCTGCATTGTCGCCCACCAGAGGGAGTCCCTGCCGCTGAGGTAAGACAGGCTCCTGGGAACCCATGTCTGGGATTCTTGTTGCCTGGGCTCAGTTGCTAATGATGAAGAAATTGTCAAGGAAATAAGCTAGAAAGCAACTTGTCTCCTATCTATTTCTGTGTTTGCACAAGGCCCTCGTAGGCAGCCTGGGTAGGATTTAATCTGTGTTCTTGGCTCTGAGGACCTTGAATCATGCAGATACCATTCTCTCTGTCTTCAGTCAGAATCTTCTGATATGCACATTGGCTTATGGAGCAAATCTGAGCTTTAACAGGCAAACACACATGAAAAAGCCCATAGGAAAGGTCAAAAGTCCTCAGTTCTAGTGTCACTAGTGTTTGTTCATTCTTCACTTTTTCGTGGAACAAACATTAATTTATCGAGTGTTTGTTATGTTCTCTTCGCTGTGCAGGCATCAGGGATATAAAACATGATGAAGCCACAGATCTGTGCTCTGTCATCCTTCCATCACAGCAAGGTGTCCAGAATCCAGAGTCACAATGTTTTTTACTTCTTGAATGTTTTCTAGAATTTGTACCATACTATTTGAATATAATTGTCCCTGGTGTTACACTATGGTTTTAGGAAAGTCTTCCTAAATCTTTTTTTCACAATGAAAAGATGGCCCCTGTTAGACTAGGAATATAGCTATTATTGGAGGAAAAGCACTAAGAAGTATAAGGCATACTTAGTATAATGAAAAGTTTATGAACTTAGGCCTGTGAACCCCGAAAATCTGTGACAGGTCTTAGTTAATTTAGAAAGTTTATTTTGGCGAGGTCGAGGATGCGCACCTGTGACACAGCCTCAGGAGGTCCTGACATGTGACCAGTGTGGTCAGAGCACAGTTTGGTTTCATACATTTCAGGGAGACATGAGACATCAATATATGTAAGATGAACATTGCTTCGGGTCTGGGAGAAGCTGGGAAGCAAAGACGGGACAACTCCCCTGGAATCAAGGAGGGGGCTTCTACATCATAGGTAGATAAGTGACAAATGGTTGCATTCTTCTGAATTTCTGATTAGCCTTTCCAAAGGAGACAATCAGATATGCATTTGTCTCAGTGAGCAGAGGGGTAACTTTGAATAGAATGGGAGGCATGTGGCCCTAAACAGTTCCCAGCTTGACTTTTCTCTTTAGCTTAGTGATTTGAGGGCCCCACGATTTATTTTTCTTTCACAGGCCTGAGTTCAGCAACACGTGGTCCAGGTTTGATTCTTCCGTGGGAAGCTAGGACACTGCTTGGAGCTGTTGTTTATTCACTAAGAAACAGATAGACAAAAGGAAAAAACCAGGAGTCTTTGCCTAACATTTTAGTAAAATTGGGATTTTGTAACTGGAAGGACAAAAAAGGAGAAAAAATAAAGGGAAATGAAAAAACACACATACTTCCATATTTAGAAAGTGTGCTGGATGGACACTATTCAAAGCTCAGATGGCTCACGGAAATGAAGTAAATGGACTTGAAAATTAAAGTGAACACTCCATGCATGATATAAAATGATTAGAAAGGAAAATGCTTATTTAAAACAAAAAAGATATTGATCTCCTCCTTCTGCTGCCCTCTTGTTTCCTGCAAACTGCGTGCCCTCCTTTCCTGAGCAGGGCGTTGAGTCTCAGGGAAGGGAATGCATCCCTCTCAATTAGGATGTCGCATGTGTTCCTGGGAGCCCAACAGAGGTATCAGCAGTGCTCTATATTCACTGCCCATCTTTCAAAACTCCAAGTTTACAAATGTTCTATGCATAAAAATGTCCAGCCTCTGCCATGCCAGCTGTGTGAGAGTCCCCTCGTGTACCCATGTTTCCTTCTGGTTCTATTCTGGGTCACTACCATCGACTTTGCAGCAGCAGAGAGGGGTGCTAATGTTTTTATGAGCTATCAGCCTACAGGAACCTAGCATACTCCAGATCTCTAGTAATCTGTTTTTATTTCATGTTGGGGTCCGTGAGATCGGCACGTCTGCCGGGGGTCTCTTGACCAGCAAGAGGGTCCTAATACCTGGAAGAGAGAGTGTGTGGAAGAAAAGAGAGATAGAGAAAAATGGGTCGGAGGTCTGAAACGAGCTGTGCTCAGATCAGCGATTTATTCTTTGTGCACAAGAGCTTATATGTGTTTTTTCATACAGTGACTGTCGTAGGTCCCATTACAAAAGTTTTATCAGGAGGGAACAGAAAATTACAAAGTAAGCATGGGAGGGGGTAGCATACAGGTTT